>VZTO01022770.1:20888-34921 GCA_013400615.1 Syrrhaptes paradoxus | reverse complement strand
GGTTATTTTGTTTTTCCTTTCGTTGGAAGGAATTCTGCTTAGTCCATTCTGTTAGATAAGCGAGAACAGATCTGTAGGTTGGGAACAGTGGGAGATTCAGAGAACTGGGCACAGTGTGCCCATAGTATATGAGGGCAACACAGTAGAAATTAGGAGGTTGATTCAAAAGCAGCACAGAAAGATGAAAAAGATGAAGTGAGAGCAGCAGACATGAAGAAGGATGCTGTTTTGCCTGAGGAAAACATTGCTATCCATAAGATATTTAAAGACAGGACTTGTGTACAAGATGAAGAGATCTCTAAAACAAAACACAGATGGCTTCTAAGCTCTGAAACACAAACAGCTGCTGAATCCTGGAGGTTACTCAACTTCACAGTGCTTTCACATTTGAGAGGAAGACTGGATGCCTACCCAGACCAGCCCTAGCTTGAAAAAACTTACATCGAGCCACCATCTGCACTGAACTGTGATTCAGAAACTGAGCAGTGTGATACTTCAAGAAAATTTAAAGTCTGGCTTTATAGTTGTGCTCTAAGTGCTTCTTACAAAGTGGACAGTCCTGCTTGCAGATAATTTAAATCTCAGGTTACTACATAGGGAAGTGACATCCTTTCGTAGAAGGCTTTTGAGATATCTTACACCTGGATTTTTTTTAATTCTGAGGCAATTCCTTCTTAGTTCCAGGGACACTGATTCTTGAATATGCCCTCAGCAAGTGTGGGGTGGTAGCAGATGGGGAGGGCAGTGGTTGATGAACTAGAGAGTAGGGCTGTGAGTCAATGGGACCCTGACGGACTGCAGGGAGAGCCTTGGGAGGNAAAAAGAAAAATAAAAAAAAAAAAAAAAAAAAAAAAAAAAAGCAGAGCCCTGAGTCTGGAGTGTAACAGTGATGTGCAGTAGTATAGGCTGGGGACTGACTGCACAGAAAGATGTTTTGCGGGGTGGTAGGCAGAAATATCTGAACGTAGATGGAAACTACCCCAGGATTTTTGGTACTTAACAGGGATTGTGGAAGGCTGCTTTGCATACTCTTCTGAAAAATAGAACTTAAGGAGAGGTCGACAGGCAGTATGTTAATTTTTTGGGACATATGTTCTTTAATATTTTGCTGAGGAGTGCTCTGCACCTTCTAGTATTCCAGAGAGTAAGGGAAGAAAAGAATTCAGACATTACAGAATCATTTTTGACTGAGCAAGCACTTTAGAAGTATTCACAGAACATATTTAATTCAAAGTGTTGCATTTGTATTCAAAAATAAATGTCGAGGAGATATGGTTAAGATGCTGGAGGAGAAATTTGACTTCCTAAACGTAGCTGGTAAAAGCTTTGGGTAAATATAACTGCTTTCATGTTTTTCTTGTTGCCTTGCAGGTAGGTTTGAAAATTCTTCTGCTCTGTCCCTAAAGCAGAATAGAGGCTTGCTTTAATAAAGCAGCATCAATATTGCTGTGTTACATGTTTCTTGGGTGGAAAGGAAGAATTCTTCCCTCTGCCAGAGCAAGTTTCCCTGCTTGTATCTTGAGTTCCCTGGTGCTGCTAAAGTAGAAATAATTATATTGATGTGAGACTGCTCTGTTCTCCTTGACCTTCCCTGCTCCTGCTGCCTGGAAGTTTGTGGTATCTTCCCTGTGCCTGCCCTCTTCTTTGAGGATTTGCTGATACGTTGTTGAGGTGTTATGGCAATGGCTGGGAGTGCTGGGCATGCGTCCTGGGTCTGTCCTGGTTGGAGTTCTGCATGTAGGATGAAAAAGTAACACTCCCCACAAAATCTGAATTGGCAAATAGAGCAGAAGGTGTGATACTGGTTGGGGAATGGAGTGGCGTTCGATTTATGTTGGTTATTTTTTTAAATGAAAGCAACAATAAAAACCCCACCCCAAAAAAACCAAAATAGTTTTTCCTTATATCGTGGGAGGAGAATTGCCAACTGTAGAATGAAAAGCTATTTTCTTGACATTACCATCAGCAGATCCTTTTAAGTATTAAGAAATGTTCCTTTAAAAAATACAGAAACTTTCTACAAAAATACGTGTATAGTTCTGTAATAAGACTAAAAAATTATAGTTGTTCTGAGTCGAGATAGTGATGGAGCCTTTCTTTCATTTGAGCTACAGTTTTACATCAAGATGAAAAATAAGTTTGGCACGCTGTTCGTGTACACTTGTGTTATCACGGTTCCTCTCGGACTCTGAGGATGCTCATAGTTCGCAGGAGCTGTGTGATTGTACCCCTCTTTCAGTGCTTACATGCCATTTAATTCTGTCAGCTCGATTTAGGTAACTTTCAAAATCTGAGTTTTCATCAGATTCATTCACGTTTGCTATTAAATTTCATCTGAGACAACAAAGCCTTTACAGGCAGGCATGACGTTTTGGCACGGTCCCAATAGGATACTTAGCTGGTGCCAAATCTTTTATTTTTCTCGGCTATCAATGAAGCTGTTGTGGTAATGTGGGTTTTGTGAGCTGTGAGAATTTATGCACACAAAGGGACCTGCTCTTTGCAGGGAACACTGGGAGCCCTGAGTCCAGGAGGAAGGGTAATTAAAGTTAATGAACCAGGGTAACCTTTCCATGGTGATGACCACTATCCTGATGGTAGGTAAGGGTCAAGGACTATTCCCATTTTATAATTACACTTCTAACTCTGCTCTTTAATTGGTTTTGGATTAAAATTTGGCCGTTACCTCCATAATAGAACTGGTTTGTAGATTTTTAAAGGAGTTTTTCAGAGCTCTGCAAGTCTTCAGTGGCTTGTTCTTCTTGGTCTTGGCTTTGTGTTGTGTTTTAATGCAGTGGAAAAATGAAATATTTATAGCATTTGAGACCAGGTAGTGATATTTCTGTAATGGCAGCAGCTTAGTTATCTCTCTGTGGCAGAACAGAGGCTTCCTTACATGCTTCCCATGTTCAGAGGCTTCATCTGGTTTTATCAGCAAGTCTGAGAAGCCTTTGAACTTGCTGGGCACGGAGCAGTTGTGGGTTTAAGGTAACAGATGGGCCTGAAACACTCACTTAAATCTGTAACTCAGTCTGTTTCCTTTTGCAGCACCAGGTAAGGTACTTTATGCAACACATTTCCTTGAAGAGGATTTCATAGCTAAAATGAATTTTCCTTTAAGGGGTGGACTAAACAGAAAAGCTTTGCTGCTATCTCAGGAGTCTTTCTCAGCTGCAGATCTTATATAAACATCTCTCATTGAGAGATTAAATGCACAGTATCCAAGATGCTAAATATTGTTAATTTGTCTTGAATTCTAGTCAGAAGGTTGTAGATGTGATTGACTCTTTTGTATAGGTAGAAACAGAAGATGACTCTCTGAGAATTGGCTGCATATCAATCTTAAAAACTTTCCATTACTAAAGCAAAGCACATCTCTCTCTGTCCTGGAGGCTGGTTCCAGGTAAAAAGGGGCAGTGCTTTAAATAAGTATCTGTTTCTGTTTCTCTTCTTACTGAGGCCTATTGTTGGTTTGTCACAGGTGTTTTGTAGGTGTTAGCAAATTTAAAGGCATTATCTTTTTAAAGTAAAATGAATGTGTTCTTCCTTTTTGTTAATAGAAACTGTTTATTTGTTTGGCGGCTGGGATGGAACTCAGGATCT
Organism: Syrrhaptes paradoxus; assembly: GCA_013400615.1. Taxonomy (NCBI): domain Eukaryota; kingdom Metazoa; phylum Chordata; class Aves; order Pterocliformes; family Pteroclidae; genus Syrrhaptes; species Syrrhaptes paradoxus. Next base: position 31,318 of record VZTO01022770.1, on the reverse strand, counting down.
GGCTGACTTCTGGGCTTACAGCGTGAAGGAAAACCAATGGACCTGTATATCCAGGGATACCGAGAAAGAGGTAAGTTCTGCAAATGTCCATATGGCTAAAAATATATGAATTATTGCACAGAAAAGTGCCGTGCTTCTGAAGTGCTTATATTGATGGGTATCGTGCAGTGAGAGCCACAAAATTCAAACCTTCAAGTTCTGAAGACTTTTGAAATGCTTACATTGGGAAAATGTGAGATGGATGTGAATTTGAAATGTTCGGATTACTAGAGGGGAAAGGTTTATTTCTCAAGAGCAGACTGATCGGCCAGAAATCAGTTCAGCAAGTAGAACATGAGTTGAAGAATTTGATAAGACGGAACAACCGGACTTGCTGATAAACATTTCGGATCTGGTGTTGAGCTTCAGAAACAAATGGTTTATTTTTTTTAGCTTCTGTCAAAAATCTGAGTAGAAATGGACAACTAACAGACGGAAATCTAGAGGACGGGGGTAACTGCCAGAGGCCACACAATCCCAAGAGCTTTTGTGGTATTCATTTGAGCCATTTTCCTTGGCCTGTATTGCTCAGTATTTGACGTATGAAAGCTCTGAAACTAATGTAGCTTGGGTTATAGGAGGTAACAAAAAAAAAAAAATCCAAGACCTTTTGCTTGTGTAATTCATTTTGCTGTATACTGTGAAATGTTAAAGTTCCATGTGGTTATTGTGTTTTGGGTTCGTTACTTGTTTGTCAGGGCACAACTTCAGGAAATTAATGCAGCCTCTTCTTGAAGGTATGAGAAGTTTGAGATTTCACCACTTTTTTGACAAATTCACGAGTTTCCTCAACTATTGCAAAAATTTCCTCAACTATTTGAAAAAAAGTAAAAAACCATCTTGTTTCCCGTTTGTATTTTTCCAATTTCTTGTCATAGCTTATTTTGTGAGCTTCTGTACCAGGTTAAATAACACTTCAATATTGCCATTTTTTCCTGGCAAAGGTGTTTAGAGGTTGTAATCAAGTAGGACAAACAGCCTGAGCTGAAAAAAAAAAATCTCACAGTAAGGCACTTCCCATAGCCTTCAAATCTCAGTGCGTGTCATGCACTTATCATTTCTAACATCCTTTTACAAAATGGGCAATAACAAAACTGAACGTGATATTCCGGTTTCTATCATAATAGAGCTGTATAAAGATAAAATTGTTCTAACGTTTTATAGCTTTGTAAGTTGTTTTTTCACTCTTACTGAAAGTTGGCCTTTTATTCCTCTTCGTGCTTTCACCATTTCTCATGGCTACTCGTGTTTACTGATAATGATGCTGGAGCTGGATTTAGTCTTCCAGGGTCCATTCACATAGGCTGGGCTTGTGTTTCTTCTGTTTGTCTTGAACTGTGGGTTTTACTCTTTTTCTCACTGTTTACCCAACAGGTAACCTCCTTAGGATGAGGAGGGGAAATTGGGACTCCTCTTTTCTATCAGCTATATGGTAAACAGCTAAACCTTCCTTGCTTTCGTCTCCCCTTATAAGGGGTTGCGAAGGTGAAGAACAGCAATAGAAAAGAAGGCACAACAATTTTAATTGTCTCTTCTTTCACTTTTCTTCGTGCTTTGTAGCTGCTTAGTGTGTGCTTTGGTCTAGCTCAGGATGCAGTGAAATAGGGCAAAAAGGAGTTGCCATATTTTCTTCCTGCACAGACCAGGGTGGGTAGTTCTGGTGTTTAAGGAATTCATTTCCTTTCTTGCTGGGATCCTGCCTCATCCAGTTGAGCTTCTGTAGAGCTTGGGAGGTCTGGCTGGGATGCAAGGCATCAGCAGTGCCAGGAGCAGGGTATGTTTTCAAGTTCCTCATGCCTAACTCTAGCAGAGTGACGCTGGGATGGAAGAAGGGATAGGCAGAGGAGGGCTGCATGGGAGAGATGAGTTGATAAAATAAAGTGGCTATAAAGGGATTTTGGAGGGAAAAAAAAATTCAGAGTGCGATGCAAGGTCAGGAAATTGAAAGATGGAAAGGCTCTTGGGCTGAGAGGAAGCAATGTAGGGGAATTAAAAAAAAAAAAAAGAATGAGTAGAATGTATGGGGAATTTTGAAGAAGAGAGGTACTTAATAGAGAAGGATGTGAAGAAATGTGTGTGACTTCAGAAATGGACTTCCAGAAGGACTCTCTCTGTGGTTATAGTCTGCAGTGGAGTTCAGAAGTCCTGCTGAGGCACAGTCCAGGGTTTTGTTCACAGTTTACTACAGTGAACTGGTGGGTGCTGCACTTGCAAACCAGCACTGGGGTGTTGCTTTGGTGTTTTTTCTGGATAAAACCTGATTTAGAAATGAAAAGGTCAATCTCAAATGTTGAGAAGTTAATTCAAAAACAAAGACTCCAGATGTTTCTCTAATAGGGACATCAACTGTTCACAAACAATTTGCTAAAAGGAAATGTCTGTTGACATGGAATTTTAAAAAATATTCGGAGTAGATTCCAGTAGAATTTAGCCTTTGTTTTGTGCTTTATTGTGCTTGTGCTTCTAGCTCTTTTGTTCTAAATAATCAGTGACAGTGGTTAAATTAGTCACTGAATAATTAAGCGTGGACAAGAGCAGAATATTGTAAAAGTTGTATCCTGTCCAGCGTTGTCGTAGAGGTAACACACACTAATGCTTTTGGGATAAAGGTACTGGTAGCTTCTGTTGCAATGCCAGATTATCATCATCTCTCTGCTGGCATTGCGTTACGAAAAGTTCGTGTGACCTTTTTAGTAAACTCTGTTGCTCCTGTTTATTTCCCAGTGAGCTGGAGAAATGTCTCTTTGTCTCTTGAAGTTGCATTAGTGATTTTTGACGTACTACCAAAGCTAATTTTCCATAGTCCCTTCTAATGCTCAGAGTACTGCTGGAGTAGCGATTGCTAATGTGTTTAAAAAGTGGGTCTGGGGGACCCACTTGCAGTGTTGGACTCTGAAACTCCAAAGGAGACCACAAAGATGCTTTGAGGGCTGGAGTAGCTCCCATCCAAGGACAGGCTGAGAGAGTTGGGGTGGTTCAGCCTGGAGAAGAGAAGNGAGATGTAGATTAGATATTAGAAATAAAAGTTTTACTGTGGTGAGGCAGTGGCCCATGCTGCCCAGAGAAGCTGTGGATGCCCCATCCCTGGAGGGGTTCAAGGCCAGGCTGGATGAGGCTTTGAGCAACCTGGTCCAGTGGGCAGTGTCCCTGCCCATGGCAGGGGGCTGGAACTCAATGATCTTTAAGGTTCCTTCCAACCCAAACCATTCTATGACTCATTTGCAATGTTGGACTGACCCTCCAGCATAGGTACCACAGCTGCTGATGGACACACAGACCTGAATTTGACCTTCCCCACCATCACTTCAGTGTGTGGAACCCGCAAGCTGCAGTCCTTGTCAAATCATCCTCCTCTAAACCTGCATCCTTCCGAGGGAGATACACTGTGGAGCAGCTCATGACCTCTCAACTGGACCCACAGCTTTGGTCCCGTCTCCTCCCACTCTACAAATAGGTTGGCATGAGGCACAGCCAGCACGTGAAGTCTAAGAGCCTTTCAGGTGGAATGTTGTGACAAATGCTGTTGTCTCCAGGGTTTATTAGTGGTTATAGATCAGTAGGTTTTTCCAGGATTTGGGAATAAATAGTTTTGAAACACAAACGTTGTCATTCCTTGGGCATTTTGATCCTAGGCCAGTGTCAATTAATAGAGAAACTTCATGTGTATGTTTTGGTGTCTTAATATTTCTAGTTTCCAAGCAGCAACTTAATCTTCTGAAGGCTAATTTAGTGAGGTTCAGTACAGGAGGACAGTTTAAGTGAACTGTAGGAAAGAGTTGGGTGTAAAATGGTAGCTATGTGGATTTTTAAATAGCATCAAAGTGCTGAGGGATGTTGATGCCTCTGGAGATTTGATAAATGGAAGTAAAGAAGCATAACAGTTGGTATATTTTGTATGTCACTAGCGGTCGTGTACCTTAGTTCAGTATTTCCTAGATATATGAGAAGAGATAAAGGATCTCCCTGCAAACAGTGTGTTACTGCATGAATTGGTGGCTTCTCTAGCGCGTATTTGTAAGTATGATATGTTGACTCATCCCCATTCTGGCTTTTTTTGGAGGAAAATCCTGCTCACGAATCAGCTCTGTGAAGGACGTGGAAATTGTGTAAATGGGTTAGGTTTAGATGACGCTGCGTTTCGCAAAAAAATTTTAAGTGCTTCTTGCCAGAGCTCTTAGGTAGAAGTGAAGGTCTTGTCATGGGCTAACTGGTTGAGAGGATAAATAGTTTCTCACAATGAAGGAAAGCCGAGGTCAACAAGTGTCTGCTTTGCAGTAGGTTCAAAACGGTGTAGAAAATGGGTGTATTGTGAGGTGACAGTTCACTGCTAACAGCAAGTGCTTTTCCAGAATACTGAAAGTAAAAGCTGACAAGTGGGGAAAGATCTCGCAATAATGACAGCCAGGGTGAATTTCATCTGCTATTGTATTTTCAGTTAAATTTTCTACGGTGTCTGCATGCATTTCTTTACTTTTGTTGACATGGATGAATTTCCCCAAAGCTTCCAACCTCATGTTACCACACAAGCATTTTATGCGATGTATAAGTTTTATGTAAGTGTTAGTGACACCTGTGACTGATATTTTTTTTTTTTGGGTGTGATGCAGAAATATGTAAGCTTATCTGTGTAAAGCTTTTACCCTATGCTGTTTCCAGGGTAGGAACTGAACTCTTCTCAAATATTGACTCCTTCCCACAGATGGTGATGTAGTTTGGAAGACACTTGAAGTAACTTGAGGGGTTTTTTGTTTCAAATATTGTGATGTTTTATGGGCTTGAGATCTAATATACTGAATCTGCCATGTCCTACTTCGGAGTAGTTCCAGTTGTACAGATGCTCAGTTGTACGAGACGCCTGGTGCCACAAAAGCACATAGGGAGAAAGCAGCTGTCCCCAAAAGCCTGCAACAGAAACTTGGATACTGCAGATGTACCTCTGAGCCAACTTCCTAAATAGTGTAAATGCCTATAAAAGTCAGGACAAAGACGGCAGATGCTGAAGTGAACCAGATGAAAGGTATTCTAGGCTGATCCTTAATATCGCATGCTAATCTTTTATTTTCCTCCCTGCTTAGTAGCATAATGGCTTTAAAAAGTTCTAGCCAGTATTCTTTCTCTCAAATGTTGGGGACTCTCACATAAGCCTGACTAATGTCTCAAGTGATTTCCACATAGGCAGTCCGAAACAAAAAGACTCTACGGAGGGAGCAGTACCTTGATATTTTTTTTAATAAGCCTTTTTTTTGAAAGTTTTTCAGCTTTTAAAGGTAACTTCTTATTTGTTTATGTTGCCTTGTTTGCCTGAGGAGCTCTGTCCTCTTAACTTGTGTTTGTTGGAGGAGGTGATTCTCCCCCTCTACTCTGCTCTCGTGACACCCCACCTGCAGTACTGTGTTCAACTGTNTTGTGAGGGTGGTGAGACACTGGCCCAGGTTTCCCAGAGAAGCTGTGGATGCCCCATCCCTGGAGGGGTTCAAGGCCAGGCTGGATGAGGCTTAGAGCCACCTGGGCTAGTGGGAGGTGTCCCTGCCCATGGCAGGGGGTTGGAACTCAATGATCTTTAAGGTCCCTTGCAACCCAAACCATTCTGTGATTCTATGATTCTATGAACTTTCACCTTTTTTTTTAAAGATAAGATCATCCATATTTTAAAACAGCTCTGGGTCCTTAGTTATTCAGTTCCATCATGAAGTCCCTGTAGTTCTTCCTTCCAGTATGAAAAAAGCACAGAAAACCAGCCAAACTTCAGTTATTCCCAATACCCAATGTTTCAACGCGTGGAGGTCCCTTTCCTCCGCACACTGGTATTGAAGTCAGTCTCACTGCGAAAGGAGGACTTAAATAAATGCATTATGCACGGGGTTCTGAAGGCTGCAAAACTTTGGCAGTCCTGGAGCTTGTGTGTGCCAGTTTTCAGATTATCCATGGATTTCCAAACCATCATAAAGCCTTCAGCTGCAAAGGGTGTAGCTCCTAAACTGCTTTTACACCTTGAAGCAATGCATCAAGCGTAACTGATTTGTGGTATTCATGTTCTGATAAAAATCACCACTTCATCTCTAGCTTATGATCGAGTTTACTGCTCTGACCTCTGCTCTGGAATGCAACTTTATTTTACTTATATGACTCTATTAGGATGTTATTGCCTCATCCAGTTCCCCGTAAATTGCAGATGAGGCAGTGTACAGAGACACGCTAGGGCAGCTGTGAATGCATCTTGGGGAAGATGACACTTAATTTGACTGCTTAAAGTATCACAGAATTTTCAGGTGAGGATTTAGTGAAGGATATTGATATAAGGAATGCTGATGTATATCCTTTCGGGTTTTAAAGACACAGAAGTATGCACCTGTAAGACAAGAGCTGGCTGGAATCCCTGGAACCCTGCATTTCACGCTGAGTGCATGGGGAAAAAGGATTTTAAAGAAAAAGGAGAGTGTGTGGGGGTACAAGGTGGGAGGAAAGTTTATTCTCTTGCCAGCAAGGTGAAAGTAGCTTCATACACCAGTCAACTTTGCCTCGGGAGTAGAGTAGTCTCTTATTTCAGCTGGGCTGTGAAAGACTTCCGTTCCATTAACACTCCTCAAGCTGTACAAATAGAGAAATCCCTAAAGCAATATCAGTTATCCCAGTATGGTAACATAGGGGAAGCGTTCTCAAGTAGTATCATAGACAAATCCTTAGCTAAATTGTCTGGATAATTACAGGCTTGAAAATGTAGTAAGTTTTTGTGGACCTTGCTGCTAATAATGAATGTATTTCTGCCACTAGGTTTTGGAGTTAATTAGTATTTAAGCTTTCTGGGCTGTCTCAAGAGTATACGCTGGCAGAATGGATAGTGCATTGATATGTTGAGTTCTCAGACCTGAAAGAGCAGAGTGTGTTTAATAGGACTTAATCCATGAATTTTCCAGGGTATGGGTGTGATGGAGATTTTACTGATCCTGGGATTCAGGAAATGTTGGGTTCTAGTCCTTGCATTGCCCCATGCGTGCTTTGTTTTTAGTACTCTGTCTTTAAAAGCTCCTCCACACGTGCTTGCTGCCGTGCTTTATGTTTATTCTTAATATATGGAAGAGAAGGGTTTAGCATGGTGCTTCACAGACCTCCTGTGAAAATTCTTGCACTGTCTCTTGGCCGATTTTCCTCTGTGTGATTATTATATTGTGATTATTGCAAAATTCCAAGCGCCGTGTTTCTGAAACTGACAGAGCAGAGACTAGCAGTGTGCTGCACTTGCAGTGATAATTCATGTGGTTCCTGCAGCTGGATAACTAAATCATGTTCTGAGAATAGCTGGAAGGTGATACAAACAAAGATTTCAGAAGCTCCATCTTTCCTCAGCTGTCACTTAGTTCAAAAAAAGACATGCTAGTCTCCACAGTTCTGTGTTGGTTTTTTTAAACGCTGAAAATATTCTGTTCTGATAAATATGTATTTTTTTTTTTCTTCCCCTCTTGCCGTGTCGCTGTAATAGGCAACAGAGGAAGCCTGCGATAAACTGATCTTAGTACCTGTGTTCCTGGGATGGCAATCCCATAGCCATGGGTTAGCTTGAGGGGAAAAATTGTTCAACTGCTTTTATGACTTTCTAACACCTCTGGGTACAAACTGTTCCTTTGTCATCTCTTTGCGACTGTCTTCACTTTCTCAAAAACATTTGAGAGCCTGTGGCTGTCAAAGTGTTTAGACTTGTAATTTAATGTTTATACATCACCAACTTTTCAATGACAATTAATTAAAAAAAACAACCCAGCCCTTCAAAAATTTTTGCCTTGCTGCATCTTCATCTTTGTGTCTAAACACTCCATAAATGACAAGTTAATTTTTTTTCATCCCGCTAGCCTGTTGGTTTGTAAGTGCGACTGTAGCTAAGCCAAACAGTTTGCATCTATGGAAAAATCTGTCTTGGCTGGACCTTTGCTAGCCATTGTTACTGGTAATGAGAGGACAGCGTGAACTTGTGATGCTTGCGAAAATGACCTCATTCAACATCCTGCAATTGTTAATGGGGTTAGTTAAATTCGGCACGCGAGGGAGGTTGTGCTGAGAGCCCATCTCTCAGAGCTGGTGAAAGCTCTGGTTCTATGGTGGGTCGGCTGTTATATTTCAGCAGTGTTACTGAAAGCAGAGCTGAGCAGTTGATTTTTACCAAAGCAACAATTTGCTTGTTCACATTTAAGCAGCTACAATTCTATTCGTGTGTCATCAGCGTGAGTAGCGTTTGGTTTGCAGGTTTATGCCTTTAGAAAAAGCACAATGTTGATGTCCTTTAGCTGCAGGGTTGTCTTTTACTAGGGTATTGCTTCACTGCTGCTCTTGTTTGCATTTGGAAGCTGAATCGCGTAGGCTGGATAACTTATTTTTGACTGTAAACTAAAGCCTAACCAAGACCTTTATGTGCATTCCTGCAACCTGCTTCACATAAGCGAAAGAATTATTTCCTGCTCTTTGCATGCTTGAAGCTCTTTGAGTTTTTTCCCCCTTTCCACTATTGCCTAGAAATTCTCTAGATCATAGGATGTCTTGATTTACTGCAACATGAGCTCCACGGTGTTATGAATTGCTGGAAGGCCTTGGTGATACCTTGGTTTGAGGGCAAACAGAGTGAGAGCACGTAGCTCAGAAATAACCCAGGAATGTGGCTCTCTGCACTGGCGGTAACACAGGGTCGGTTGCCAAAGTTGTTTCTGTAGGTAAACTCATGCAACACAGCTGTCAGAGGTTTTATTTCTTTATTTTTTCAGAGGTGCATTAATCAGGATTCGTCAGAAGCCAATAGATCATGTGCTAGTTCATTCCTTTATGAAAATATTCTGAAATTGGTTGCTTCTGCAAGCCAGGCCTGCTGGGAGACTAATTTTTAACAGGTACTCTCATGGGAACAGAACATGAACATTGCTGTGAAAATGAAGAGATGCTTATGTGCTGCACTGAGTCCGTGAACCTGCACTGATCCCTTAAGGACGGAGCAAACAGACTGAGTAAAGTCTTATGTAGGGCTGGAAGGGATGGGCCCTTCATGGGTCATCAAATCCAGTCTGCCGCTATCATAAGGATCATGTCTGAGCTTAATCATTTGACTTATAAGCTCATTGAACCGTATTTCAAAAATAGAACACCGGGCCATTTATTTTTTACTTCTAGTCTAAGCAGGGAAGGTCTCTTTAGGGAAGGCTCAGCTTGGGGCCATCAAATATCAGCAGTGAGAAGTTAAGACTATCCCAAACGTGTGCATGCTTGTAGGATGAAAAAAAAGCTTTATACTGTTTAATTTTTTTTTTTTAATGTGTTTTCCCACCTTGAATCAAAACTGTGTGCCTAAAGCTGCCTCTGAGTTTAATCTGCTCCATCATGTCTGAGTCAGATGCCCAGAAAGGACTTTGGAACTAAATCTGTTCAGTTGCGTTGCTATAGGAGGGGACTCCTAAGCAGATTAGCCATAGCTCAGATACTGTGTCAACTGCCTGATCAAAGGACATCTTCCTTGTCTTAACTGTGGCTAGGCGTATTAATAGTTAATTATGTGCAAATACTGGTCAGAAACTTTGTGATATCTGAACCTAATATTTGTTGTAAGACTTTTAGTGGTTTCGTGTGAAAAATTGTGTAGATCCATGGCTTTCCAGTACTGGTCCCTGGGACTTTGAAGCGTCGTGATTCTTAGCCAGGTTCTGATCTATTTAATAGACTTCCCCAAATATTCATTCCCAGAACATATTTAACTTGTGTGCTCTCAAAGAATATTCTTTATAGCCGGTAGGGCAGCTGTAAAATTAAGTTGGAATATCTGTTATCTTCCACAAATTGTGGGAAGAATATCTTAGAGCTGAAATGCGTGGCTGCTGACCTGGTGTAACTGTTAGCTTCATATGCTGCTTTAAGCTTTTCCTTGGGTGTTGGAAGGTGCCAGAGCCTGCTCCATCTCGTGACATGACACTCCTGGCATGTGCTTGGGGATCGCACGAGTGTTAGAAGCAATATATCAGCCTTCGCTGGCTTTGTGGTTTGGGCTGATGGGCAATACAAATGCCCTATGCTACCATAAAAAACCAATAGATTAAATTTTGTTGTTAAGTTTTTGACACCTGGAGTTATGAGAAACTTAAAATGCCTTCTGTGAGCAGCTTGTATGGGATGACAGTGTTTTATTTTGTGTATGGCTGTAGTTGTTTCTCTTGCTGAATTTAGAACTCAAATAGAGTAAAGCAAATTGTTCTGAGCTACAGCTTAGATTAAACATTTTGGGAGTACGCGTTACCTGAAGACTGGTGTTGATAAAACACTAACAAGCTCTGATCTTCAAAAGCGTACAGACTTGAATGAACGCCAAGAATAATATGCATGTCCTTTCATTTTCAAGATTGTGGAGAACTTTCTCTTTTTTTCTT
>VZTO01022770.1:9732-20859 GCA_013400615.1 Syrrhaptes paradoxus | reverse complement strand
TTTTTTTTTTTTTTTTTGTGGGGGGGTGGGGTGGAGGAGGAAATGAATTATACTTTGCAACTGGGAAATGAGAGCAATTAATCTCTGCAGTTGTGTGTAGGCAGGAGGGACTATTTGTTGCATGACAGCCTGCTCTCAGAACTGGAAACAAAGTAGGTTGTTTGTGTCTTTTTATGTCCTCGTCCTAGTTTGCTTTAGGACAAGAGCATTTACCTCATGACGCTTATTTTTGAACTTTATACTGGAGGCAGTGTTCACATTCCATTCAGTCTTTTACAGCACCAAGAAGGGAGAATTAGTCAGCTGTTCTTTGTTTTTATTTCCCTGACTCTTGAACGGGGTCCAGGCTTGCTCCTGAGGTTTTTCATCTGGATCAGCCTGAATAAAACAAGATTTTCTTGCAACTGAAAACCCTTTATTTGCAAAAGGTTATGATAACCAAAAAGAAGCCAAGCTCCCCCAGTTTTTGTTTGGGGGGTGGGATGGGGAGTGGAACTGGTTTCCTGCAGTCCTGTTCGCATTAAAGCGGGATTGTAGGACATTTATTTAAAAACAAAACAAAAAATGAAAGCTATCATGTTTGTGCCTTGGTGGAGCATGCCAGGATGCTGTTGCTAAGATGATGCATGCTGATTCTGGTGTAAATAGTTATTTGAGCAGACCCTACTCTAAGGAGTTGAGTCCCAATCCCTTCTCTCCTGTATAGGAACAAATCAATTATTCTAAGGAGGCAGTGTTGTCTCTCGGTGCCCTTGTGTTGCTTTTTGAAAACGTTTTGTAAGTTAGTCCTTAAGTGGGATAATTGCTTTCAGCATTTGCAAGTTAAATGAAGAAAACTCTAATTAGATTTTATAAAGTGGCTTAGCATGTTGAGAAGGCTTTTCATAAAGTATACTGTGTATTCACTTGGCATTGCACAATTTAATTTTGTGTAGCACTGATGAAACCAAAAAAAATCCTATTTGCCCTTGGTCGCTTCTGGGCACTTAAAGGATTGAAAGCCTGTCTTGGGTACTCCTAGCTATACATACTCCCTTCCTTTCCCTGCCATCCCATCCCATATTTTAGAGACCTGAGGAGCTGCAATCAAGACCAAGCCGTTTGAGGAAGGATATTAGAGTAGAGCACAGAAGCTGGGTATTTTATAGCACTTTAAAAGAGGGCCGTGGCACATACTGGTTAATCGGTCTTAGCTGTTATTATGCTGTGCTAATTGTACGGTGGTGCTGGGTGGCAGAGAGCCGTTTTGTTCAGGTTAGGCTTAGCTCTGTGTAAGCACTTATTGAATTCCACAGAAACCGAACAGTGCCTGTGCTTAGTAATCTTTGGGATTGTTTGGTGCCCTGTAGGTTAGAAATGTGATATGCTAATGCTCCGCTATTGCCATCGCGGCCTTGGCATCAGCAGAGGGACTGGCCAAAGCAGCGTAACACATCGCTTGCCATCTGAACAAGAACTTAGCCTAGTCACAAGCTTCTTTCACGTGTAGTTTCTGCGATGTGTGTGCCAGGAGCTTCCTGATGAGAATTGGAAAGAGTCCCCGAAGCCGGAGTTTGTTCAGATCGCTCGAGCGGTTGCTGGATGTGACTGACTAGAGTCTGTTTTAACTAAGATGTGCTCTGTTCAGCAAGTCATACCTCTACTAAATCAGTCAATCAGTTCTTGAAGCTTCACCTACATGTTAACAGCTTCGGATACACTTCAATGAAACTGGATCTAAAGAACAAGATGAGAAGTCTTGCACTGATTTGTTATGAGTTCAGATAACCACAGGAGAGAAGATCATAAAATCATGGAATAGTTTGAGTTGGAAGGGACCATGGAGGTCACCTAGTCCAACCCCCCTGCAGTAAGCAGGGACACCTTCCACTAGATCAGTTGCCCAGAGCCCCATCCAACCTGACCTTGAATGTTTCCAGGGATGGGGCATCTACCACCTCCCTGGGCAACCTGTTCCATGATGAATGCAAACTGGTCAAAGCTGTTATTTGCCTTCTGCTCTGCTCAAGAAGACTTGGGCTTGTTTAATCTTCTCTTTTCGTTGTCACTGTGTGGGTGAAACTATCTTTATTAGCTGCAGATATGTTTGGGAATGGCAGTTAGTAGTTTAGAGGAGCAGCAAATACAATAGGTACTTTTTGTGTGTCTGCAGTTCGGCGATAAGGCCCAGGTTTGTGTAAGGCTTTAGAGATCTCTAGTGAGATCCACACACCTTGGGACTCATGGACCATCAGCTAGCCTGCATTCTGGCAGGAGGGAGCAAAAGGTTGTTCTCTTGCTCTCTAACAATCCTTGATCTCTTCAACCATAGTTTTAAAAGTCATGTCTATAACGGTCAAGTTTTCTCGTTTGGTGCTTATAAGGGATCGGGTTCTTTGAACACTTTTGGAATCAACAAACTCTTTCCCATTTGAATTTGTTGGGTCACTTTCTCCGTGACAAGTTGTGGTAGTATGTTCTTTGTCCAAACAACAGGCTGGCTATTGTAACAGCATGAAATACGCGTCTTTGGATGAACATTCGCAACCGCCCACAGGCTCTTGATTCACTTAACCACATGTGCCTTGGAAGTGTTTGATTCATTTTCAGTCTCTGCCCATTTCTGTCTTTTTGTAAATGGACTTTGTGTATATCCCACATACAACGAGGACTTCCATGGTCAAATTGAGTAGCTTTCAAGTGAGCACAGATTTAGGCCTTTCCCTTTTTCTGCCTCAAATATCAAACCAATGTGTACCACTGTTAAATGGAGTTATTTACGCATATTGGTAAACATGGAGACTAAATTGGAAACTTTTGGCAGGTTCCATGTGATCTCATAAATGATATGCAAGAATAACTCCATTTTTCTTTCAGAAAAGATTATGAATTGAATGATGTTTTCATTATTACAGGAGATGGTTCATGCTGTGGCAGGCTCTGGAAGTTGGTGAAGCTGAAGTTCTTAAGGGGAGCTTGAGGTGATGGAGTTTCTGCACTTGTATAGATGAAATGATCAAACTTAAAACCTTTAATAGCCCTTTAAAAAAGCAGATATTACTGTATGATACATGACTAGAACATAATTCAAGAAAGAAGGTATTTTTTCCTGAATTCTCATTTTAACATAGTCTTAGAAGTTGAAATTTGTATGTTGTATCCTTGGCCAGCATAGCAACTGTTGCAGTAGCTTGAAACTGGTGTTGTAGGTGCCAAGTGTCGTATTCATGTCTCTGCTTAGATGAATTTCACTTGACCATAAAGCTCTTCCAAGCAAGGCAGGTCTGGAAATTTTGGAATTCAAGATTTATTCCTGAAAGTGCCAATAACAGTTATTTGAGCAAATTTGTTAGGATTTACTTTAGCCCATAGAACATATAGAAGTGAGGGAGTTGGGGAAGATTCTTTAATCAGCAGGTTCAACTAAAAAACTGCAATGACCTGACAAAGAGAGGAAAGTTATGAAACACATCTAGGTCTTAACTTTTCATCTAAACAACAGCTGTGCCAAGGCAAATATATGCTCTTTGGCAGGGGAATAATGGCATATCCTTAAGTGTCCCAGCTTTGTTGCTAGAGATGGATTTTTGTCTACTGGGGTTGTTTCCTTATGACTCAGGGACAACCTCTGTGAATACCCAAATCAATACTTTTTGTGGAAACAACCCTTTGTGTGTGGAACAGGTCCTTTGGAAGATACCGATTTGTATTTTCTAGGAATAGGATAGAGTGTGTTGCTGCCTTCTCTGTCATCTTCTTCTGTGACCAAAGGCCATGGATAAACTTGCTGCATTTCAGGATTATATGCTAATATTTCACTTCTGTCGGTACTTTTTTTCGGAAAAGAATATGATCTTAATTAACATAAAATATCTAATCCCCAAAGCTGTAATAATTGCTGACATAATGCTTCGTGTTTACAAAATACGAACAATTCGGTTCACCTCCTCAGACTGTCGTTTGAGTTACTGTTAACAGTTTCGTGTAACTGTTCTTTAATCAAGAAATTGAATTCTAGAACATTAGTAAAGTTTTAACTACAAAAAATGTAATGTTTCCTTTCATATTTTATCCAATTTACACTGATGGAATACATGTCACTATTTTAAGTTTCAGTAATAATTTCAGTATAATTTTTTTACATTAAATGTTACAGTTATGAAGATGTATTTTCTCTAAAGGTGGTATTTGGTAGCACATGGAGCAAATATCGTGCTGATTATTTGGTGTGGCATGACTACTTTTCTTTACCTCTACGTCTTCTAATAAATGGTGATTTATGTTACATCTTTGCCTAATTGCACAATCTTTTATAGATTTTAATTGGCTTTTTTTGTTGTTGTTGTTTGTACATCTTACCTTTTTTTGTCACTTGAAATATTACCAGTTTTCATGCTGGTTTCCAGCCTCTCAAAGTTAAACTATAGAATCTTATCTATAAGCATTATGCTATTTTTTTTCTTTTTCTTTGATCTAATACAAATAGGCCTTTGCATCTCTTTCTAGTGTTTTGGAGTACAGTAATACCACTTCCATGCTGTGTACGATGGCTCTCAAAATTAGATTGGGAAGCAGAAGGGGATACTGCCCAGTGCTGTGTAGCATCGTTGTAATGTCATTGTATAAATTACTCTGTGATTAAGTTGAGCGCTCCTGGATGGATAAGCACATAATAATATGACAGGAGCCCTCTGTATTTCTCTTGAAGATCATAAGTCATGGCAGTTTTGCCTATCGTGGGAAACTTTCTTGGAGATAGAGGCTGGAATGGCCGTATCTATTTGTGAAGGACAAGGGAGTGCTTTGGTTACCTTCAAAGACCCATTACGGGATATGATGGCTTGTGGGAGTGTCTGGTTATGATCTGTTAGAAAACAGCCTATTAATAAAACAGAGGCTCTTGTAATAGAGCACTTCTTAATCTTCTTCCTATGTAGTTATTTATAGGCTGTGACATCTTAATTTGCCTCTCGTGTGCATCAACTTCTGTTATTTTAAAAGATCAAGTAGCTTTCACATGCCTCGGAGAATCACTTCGGGAGGAAACAGTCTGTTTTCTAAGGAATCTTACAAAAAGATTTCAAGTCATAAGTTTGTTGTAAAAAATGTGTTAAGGTTTTTACTTCTGTCTTTCTAAAGGACAAAATAGTTATGGAATGTCCTATTATATATATACTTATATATTAATCCTGTGTTTGTCTGATTACAAGCAGGTTTTCTTGGATCATCAAGGGATTTCCAGTTGCTGATAGGACTTATTTGCCCTTAGTGAGTGTGCAGTGACCTGCCTGGAGCAATATAAAGTGCATGATTCTCCTTGTTTTTGTGGTCATTTTCTTTCTTAGAGTGGTCCTAGTGCCAGATCTTGTCACAAGATGTGCATTGACATTCAACGAAGGCAGATCTACACGCTGGGACGCTATCTGGATTCCTCCGTGAGGAACAGCAAATCTCTGAAAAGTGACTTCTATCGCTATGACATTGACACGAACACATGGATGTTACTGAGCGAAGACACTGCAGCAGACGGAGGTCCAAAGCTGGTGTTTGATCATCAGGTCAGCTACCCTGATACTCGTGGTGCAGGTTTTCAATGGTTGCAAATTCGTTTTGATCGTAGCCTCCTGCCATGTAGGAGTGCTGGAACATCGCAGCGACGGGGAAGGCTGTGATCTGCACTCAATTAAATTCTAATAGCGTTGTTGTCTAATGCCACTAACTACTGGTATTCTAATCAAATCGAGTCAGAAGAAGCATAAAGACCATTGCAAATTAATTCATTTTATTAAGACATGTTTTATTAAAGCTGAGAGCACAATTCATCTGTTTTTAATCAGTCTTGTTGAGCTGGGTTTACAGATCTGCCTACTCAGAGGGCATTGGGGAACAACTTGCAAAGCTCTGTATGGTACCTTCAGAAGAACACTCTAAGCCAGCCACTGAAATGAGGCAAAACTGATCAGGATTCTTTTAAAATTGGTTATCTTTTAAAATTTATAGAATGAACTTGCCTTGTAGAGATGGAAACACCTTGGAGAAGTGGCTACTGATCTTTTAAAAAGCCACACCTCTCCACGTATTCAGACCACATACTTTTTTTACTTGTATATTTAATGGCTTTTGTGTATTTGAAAGAGGTATTTTGTTCTTAATTGATTTTTCTAAAGCTTGGCCAAGAAACAGCACATCAGTACTCATTTTTAAAGCAGCCCAAGATCTGCTTTTATTGGTACCGTTTTGTAACGAAAGCTGTTGTTTGCCAGCACAGTATGTGTTTCTGCTGACACCGAAAATTAGATACGTGTTGTCTGCAGAACAAAAGCCAATCAGTCTTTCTGTTCTATTAATAAGAAATACCAGTCTCCCAGGTGTTGGGGAAAAGGCAGAAGTAAATTGTCAGCTGGCAAGGCTACTCTGAGTACCTTGTTTGCCTGCTTCTGAAATTGTTTCTTTTTTCCCTTGCTGTCTCTTCGGAAAGAATGTCCTCCCTGAATTCTTTATCAATCTGCAGCTTTTTCTCTTCTCTCCCTCAGTATCTACTGTGATAGCAGGTTTTTATTTAACCTTCACAAAAATGTGCTGCACTAGAAGTGTTTTGTGTAGGTTTTGCTGAGTGGCATCTCTATCTTGCTGTAATCTTGTCTTGTTGNTTTTTTTTTTTTTTTTTTCTTTTTTTTCCCCTCTGGTGTTTTGTAACCCTCTGCGTTGCACTGTCTGAAAACATTACCTGGAGTCAGGGAGTTTGGTTTGTACTGCCATGCAGCTCTTGTGCCGTAACTAGAATTCAGGCCTTGGGGATAAACGTGTTTCTGCTGCAGTCTCATTTAAAAAAAAATTAAAAAAAATCCTTGGCTAGGTTACAGCTCTACTTTATGATGAAATATTGGGGGTAAATATATGCTTGGGATGGAATCTGAGTAACGAATTGCAGACTGATTTTGGATTGTTTGAGTGGCAGTCAGTGAATTTAACAGGGATTTTTAATTTTTCCCTTGCGTAGCCATTGTAAAAGGTAATATTCTGTTAATGTTCTGTTAGAATTGGTTACAGATCCTGGTGATACTCTAAAATGTCTAAAATCATCAGCTAAAGGCAAGGTTTTTAGGTTGTGAAAGGTACATGTAGTTTTTTCTTCTTTTTGCTTCTTAAATAGTTCTAAACTATTAAACTATTTAAACTGTTTTCTGAGGTTAATACTTGTCCACCGTGAGGACACATGTTCTTTTCTGTTCATTTGAAGTTCAGGAGATGTGCAGAGCACTGTCTAACTTCCTGGGTATCACTTGCAGGGGAGGGATGTTTAATCGGAAATCATAGTGTGTTCAAGTCTTACTGTGCTGGCTTAAAACTACTTCTCTTGTTCTTATAGATGTGTATGGATTCTGAAAAACACATGATCTATACCTTCGGAGGCAGAATTCTGACCTGCAACGGCAGCGTTGATGACAGCAGAGCCAGTGAACCGCAGTTCAGTGGATTGTTTGCTTTTGACTGCCAGTGTCAGACATGGAAACTTTTGAGAGAGGATTCCTGTAATGCTGGACCTGAGGATATCCAGTCCCGAATAGGACATTGTATGTTGTTCCATTCTGTAAGTATCCACACCATCATTTGATTTGTGACACCTGACTTTAATGAGAACATCTGGTTTTGATTTTTTTCTTGCAAGTTTGAAGGTCTTTAATCTCCCAAGCGGTATGTTGTCTCACTTCATTTTACGTTTGCTGACATTCTGATGCCGCTTTGCTAAGTGCAGGTGGTATTAATTCAAGTCTTGGAGCTTTCATGACTTGAACTGAATGAAATTTCAAGTAGAAAGCAAGGTGAATTTTAAATAGTTAATTTTACTTGAATAATGGTAAATAGACCCAAAGATTATGGTTCAATTTCATCTAAAGAGTTTTTCTTTTAAAGTTGGTAGAGCAATTTAGAAGCTTCTGATCTGGTAAATACGCTGTGTGGTTACTGGAACGGTAAATTTGGCTAGTGCAGGGGCTTACTGGGTGTGCATTTAGATACACAGGCCTCGTATTCCTCCGTGCTGAGCACCCAGCTGCTGCTTGTTGTCTTGAGCAGCTGTTAACAGCTGGGCACAGATGGCATTGTGGGCATGTCACCCAGAGCCTGATGGCAAGGCAGAGGGATGGGGGAAGAGGGGCCTGTGTAGCACTTTTAGTATTCGCTATTAAAAAAAAAAAATAGATCTTCCAGTGCCTTTTCAGTTGTGCTCATCAACCACATGTTTGCTTAAGTGCAGAACATGGGAACTGCGCGGTGTTTTGCTGATATTAAACTCTGACTTGGGCATGAGGAGGAAGAGAATTAAAATTAATATTGTGGCGTTCAAGTGTGTACGGATACCACCAACTGAAAACTGACCAGCTTGAACAATGTACTGAGTTTATTTCTCTTTCCCTTTCAAATGAAAGACTAGAATTTCTATGGGGAATACTGTGCTTTCAGAGCTTTCAATTTGATTTTTATTTGGATGGCTCTCTAAAATCTGGTCCAAAGCATATTGCCAGAGAAAATTCTGCACAGGTACCAAATTTTATAAATATGTATCCATGGTAAAGATAAGAATACAGGTTGCTGTAAGCACAGGTCATGGAAGTTTAGGTCCTTTGCTGCATTTGAAAGAAAAATAATCTGTTTCTTATGGGCTTTCCACTTGGCAAACTTGAAAGAAATAATAAAACTGTTGTTCTTGGCTTGCTGCTTGCCATTTGCCTGTTCTGAGTTTAGTAATGTGCTGGTACCTGGATGGTTTCTCTTACAGTCTCTCTTTTGTTCCCTTTTTTTAAATTTTGAATGGTTAGGTTATGTTCTAATGGGTTTTAGACATGGAGACTGTTAGTTCTTTAATACTAAACTTGAAAAATGAATTGCTGTTTTAATGTTCTGAACTTACAGCTTGGTCAGGCAGTGCTGCAGGAGTTAACTACGTAAAATCTGCCCAGTCACTCTGGAGCTGAAACTCTGGATCCAAGTTTGTGGTCTCTCATAATCATGAAAAAGAAGTCTTTAAAATTGCACTTGTAAGAGGCTTTTTGGGGTGGAGAAGCTCTGAGCCCTTAATGGTTTAGCTCTTGAAACTGAGAAATCATGAATTCAAGAAGGTTAAGAATCCAATCAAGAATTCTTAGTTTGTATTGAATTTGAGAATAATAAACTGTTCTGTGCAATTGTTTCCTGAGAATCTTTGCAGAGATGACAGTAAAAGGTACTTATCAAATTCAGACCGGCAGACCTGGTAGTTAAGGCATGATTTTAAACTTATAAAAACCCATTTCTCTTACTCTTCAATTCATAATGTTTCTGTTAATGATTACAGTTGGCCAACATACCTTCTTGAACTTTGTAACAACATCCGTTTTTTTTCCATTCTAGAAAAATCGCTGCTTATATGTATTTGGTGGCCAGAGATCGAAGACTTACTTGAATGACTTCTTCAGTTACGATGTAGACAGCGATCATGTGGATATCATCTCAGACGGCACTAAGAAAGATTCAGGGATGGGTAAGAGTGCATATTAATTTTTTTCCTGTTGGCACAAACGAGAAATATATTGTTAAGTAGGTGAAAGGCCAGCGTCAGTGCCCTGTGGTGTCAGGTTAGCATCCTTAACTAGCTCTGCGTACCCAAGTAAACTCCACGGTATATAGGTTAAACTTATGCCAGCTCTTTTGTCCTCCCTGTCATTTGACACTCACCATCTTCAGCACAATACAAATAATTGATGCATGAAACCATATAGCACCTCAAAAGAAAAAAAAAATCATCAAAATAAGAACTAAAAATATCTCCTTTGAAACTCCAGCAAAGATGAAAAAAAAAAGGTGAAAAGGTAATTTTCTTTAAACCAGGAAAGGAGAAAGCAATTTTTTTTCTAGTTTTCACCAAGTGAAAGATGCCATAAAATAGAAATTATCTGCTTGGTTTGAGATGCAGGAAGGCAAGTAGGATGCTCAGAGACAGAGAATTGGAGTAGAAGGACAGAGGTTATTTTTCCTGGCAGGAGCTGACTAGAAAGATGAGACCTGTTGTCTTGTTGTTCTTGTACTAAATTATCAGGCAGCGGCAAAAAAAGGTAGGAGGAGGGAGCAAAACTTCATACTGCTGGAGTTCTGTATACCAGAAACATTAAAAACACCCAAAAAGCATTGTAACACAACCGTAAAGAACTGATTTTATGCCTCTTCTCCTCAAATGACATAGAGAAGAATGNGAGTACCCAAGCTCTTATTCTCTGGAGCCATTTATTTACTTGACTGCTTACAAGCTGGTTCTTTCCTGGATTGTTGACAATCTCCTTTATTAAGGTTTCTGGATGTTGTGCAATGCTGCTCTTCACCCACCCCCACGCACAGTTTGTTGTCCTTAGAGCTTTGGAATAATTTTTTTTCTATGAATTTGCTAGTATTCTGACATTTTGCTTTTTTAAAACTACTTTTCTTTATAGTCTGAAGCTTTCAAACATGTAGCTTTAAGCTGATACCTGTGTCTACTTGAGATTTAAAGAAAGATTTCAGATTTGCCTAAAGCTGGAGAAGACACTGAGCTCTACTTCTTTCGGTTAAGCAAATGAGACTAGAATTTTTAGCCCTCCTCCCCATTCCCACAGGCCCCAAAGTGGTGAATAGTAGACTTTGTAAGAAAATGACTCATTGGAAATAATTCACGAGTAGATTTTCAGGTTACCGTTCTCCTGTGTGTAGAAAGTAAACAAACAGATTTGAACGTTTCCCTTGCTTTTGAAAGAAAAATGCTAGGATTATTTGCATTTTAACAGGACGAGAACAAAATACCTGTTACGTTCAGACAGCAAATGCTGACAGCACTATTTTCACCCAAAACTCCAAGTCTTTATTGTTAGGTAGTGATACCCCATTTGGATCTGTATGAACAAAGTGATTCCCTGACTAGCCGCTGTGAAGTTTTAAGCTGCTCGGTGTGATGAGTCAAGTTGAGGATGCCTGACCTAAATGTTCCTATAAAGTCCCATGATTACATTTTGTTCCTGGCTCACATGTGGCATTCAGTTCTATTCTTAGTCGAGCTATTTTGATTTTTGCCCTTTGTAAAAGAACTTAATTGTGCATTTGTCTAAAATTTCCGTTAGCGTAGCAAAAAGATTTTTTTTTTTA
>VZTO01022769.1:132839-156820 GCA_013400615.1 Syrrhaptes paradoxus | reverse complement strand
GCCGGGACCAGCAGAGGGCAGCGGGGAACTGCGCCGCCGGGACCGGCCCCGGGCGAGCGCCGCCGCCGGGAGCCGCTGCTGGCGCCGCCTCGCGGTGAGGGAGAAGGACCGAGGAGCAGAAAGAGGCAGGTCCAGGGAAGGGGACACCGAGATGGGGGAGAAATGAGATCAGGGAGCAGGACAACAGGACAAAGGAGAGGAGGAAGGAAGGGTAAAGACGGGGACAGAGCGCGGGACATGCACAGCAAGAAAAAGCAGCAGAGAGAACAGGGGAGAGGGAGGGATACAGAGCGATGCAGATTGCCAAGTTTGGAACATCCCTTCTCTGCAGTTTTGCTCGTCCCTCCCCACGATGTAAATGAAGGAATACCTGCTGAACAGTTACAAACTCTGACCGTTAATTTCTTTGAGTCATGAGGGTTAACTTTCGCTCTCAGCTTTCTGCACATAAGCATTTCCGTGCTCAGTAGTAGAGCTAGTATCACAGTGTCCTCAAAACATTACATTTTATACCAGTTTGTAAAAGGGGACAGCTTCACTAGGTAGAAGACTGAAGGAAATCAGGGTGGAAAAAAACCCCTAGACTATTAATGATATCTTTTACTACTTAGTCCCTTTTTAAAAGAGAGTTATAGGCTGATAGATTAGCCATGAAGAACCAGAGTGACAGAAAGATCATTCCTCTAATTCGTTGAGCAATAGATCAGATTCGTATCTCACAGACAGGAAAGTGAAATTGTTTTACCTTTCTCTATAGGCATGTTTTTTTCAGATTTGAAAAGTCTTGTTACAGCTGTACCACTACACAGCTTGAGAGACCACAAAGGTCATCTGAACCACATAAACCCAATGCAAACGAGCCAGAATTGAAGAGAGCTTGATAAACGAGCTCTCTGCTTCCTGAAGCTGTTGACGGACACAAGCTCGCTCTCCTTTTTCTTATTGCCAACCAGTACGGCCATACTGCACAAAGTGACACACCTGTGCAATAAAGACTTCTTGTTCCCCTGGGAGCTGTCTTCCTTCCAGCTGAAGCAGAGCGCAAACAGTGCGTTATCTCTGCAGCCCGCAGGATTCGGGACCCCGTTGTCTTAGGTCCTCTTTGAAGACAGGCAGACAAAAGCAAGCCCAGCCCCACACCTCAATGAGATTACCTTTGGCCACCTCAGGGATGTCTGAAGCTGAGGTTAGGACTCCCCCTCCAGTGAAGCCAGCAGCATTCTCCTCAGGCTTCAGCGCGCTGAGTGGCGAAAGGGGGCAGAGAAAGAACCAACATTTGATCTTTTCATCCCCACATGTCTTTGGCAAGAGCTCTTCTGCCTCTGTAGATATGCATCCCTGTCACCTGGAGACAACACTGAGCGCAAGAGCAAGCCCGCTGTGAGTGCTCATGCTAGCCAACACAACCAAACTCCTTCCACCGACACACTGGCTTATCAGTGCTCACCGTTTGCTCCGCCAGAGACAGCACGCCTACTCACAGAGCCTTGGTGTCTGCATCTATCCCATCCCTATACAGGGCAGGAATCTTTTTTTTTATCCTTTGTACAGCACCTACAGCCACTAGCCTTCTGTCCACAACCCATGCTGTGAGGAGGAAAACAGGAATCAAGCAAGATTTGAACACTTCAGGGGGATCAAAATGGCTTTTAAAAGGTGCAGACCCCTGAACAATATTGGAATAGCTGACATAAAGTCCCCTACCCTTACCAGGTAAGGTAAATTGTCTTCCAAAATCTACGTCAGCCCACCCTTTGCTGCTCACAGGCAGATTAACTGGCACGCTGGTAACTCAGTTGTAGAGATGCTCAGACATTGCCCTCCCAGCGCTGTCCAGGATTTTCAGACAGGTCATAAATAGCTAGATGCAGCATGTTCAGTGCTGTGCTTGGCCTGCTGATTGTTTCTCGGTGCTAGGAGGCTATCACAAAGATAACCGAGCAGTTGTGTAGAGATCCAGCCTGGCTGCAGCAAGCTGAAGCCCCAGGTAGCAGGTTGTACTGGGACCAGGCTGCTCGTGTGCCTGGACTGCCCTGCCTGCCCATACTCCACCACAGCCCGCTGTTATCTGGGTGGTGGGAGAGCTGGCTGTGCCATATATGCCCAATATTTTCATTTATGAAAAAGAAGCTGACTTTTTTACCTCGAGACTGCTTGATTAAGGAAGACTGCTTGTTTGCTTCCAAAGGGGGGTTTTGAACCCACATTTTCCAAAGGCAGTAACACCTCTGTAACACTTACAGATGGACAACAGCCAGAGGAAACTAGACACAGCTCTCTCAAGAGGTCCGTGGCTCAGCAAACCCTGGGCACGAGGCTCACAACAACACCACAGTCTGTATGCTGTTGCCAATTCAGCAGTCCAGAGTCACACAGAGAAGGAGCCAGAGGCCACACTGGGGAGAGACACAGAGTAGCTCCACATCATAGGAAGAGAAGACTGTGCTTTTTGATTGTATGCTGCTGTCGTGCCTTTCCAGGACCACAAACCAAGGCCAGGAGCCATGTTTATGTACAAACAACCATCACTGGCATCTTTTTCAACCCTGAGGATATTCAGATAATCTATAAAAATTTTCCCTGTACCCTCAGGCCAGAGGAACTCTCTTTCACTTCTGGAAAACACACCTTCCCAGAATACTCGAAATTTCAGCTGACACATCCATGTAGGTGATGCAGCTGCCAGAACACACCAACAGAAATTTGATCATAATCCCGTAGCTGTCAGGAATAAGTACCACAGATGCATCAGCAGGCGACGGCAGCAACAGAGTAAATGAAGCACAGACATACAAGAGAAAAATAAGGGGTTTAATGATAGATTAGCCGGTAAGAAATATCATAAAGGATCAGAGATCTGTTTGACATATTTAGGATCCCTCCCACATCAGATTCTTAGTGTTCAATCAGATGGTAGTTATCATGGGAGAGAAGTGTCAGCTTTAGGACTTAAGTAATGGACTTAATTCCACCAGCAGCATCAGTCTGAAAGCAAAGTTTGGGATCTCATTCTTGGCAACACATTAGCAAGTTTTTCTGATCAGCTAATGTCTTCTTTTCTCTCATTCAGAATAAGCGACTTCCAATCCTTGGAAGTGACGCATCACCACCCAGCTGTTCTGTGGCACTTTTAAAGGCCCACAACCAATTTTTGGTACAGGAATGGATCCGCATTTCCACTTCAGCCTTGATCTTCAGTGCCAACTCGATTTCCAGTCCACTCAAAGGACTGCTCATGCAATGGATATGTTGCTGCTTTCTGTTTCATTAAAAATAGTCACTCCATGTCCTGAAGTTGCTCCCAAATTTAGAACTCCACTTTAAAAAAAGCAAGCTGCTTTGTCACCTTGCCTGTGAAGCACAAATCCAGTTTACAGTTTTCTTTCACTCTAAAACTCCAGCCACTCTGTCATATAAATGCAGTTTGATGGAGAAATCTCACCACCTTCATGGCAGTCATCAAAAACCTGCACAAGAAAGCCCTGTGTCAGTAGAGTAATCACATACAGCAAGCATCATCTAACTGGAAGTAAAATGCTTGTGTGTTTTCTGCTCCTTCTGTGGTAGGAAAGCGGCAGTCTAACAGAGGCCAAAATCTAGAAGTCCAGCACCATCTCTGAGGAAGAGTAACACGAGCACAACAAAGCAAAACAGACCCACTGCAGTAAATGATGCCAATGGACACAGTGGCAAGTTTTACCTACATACCAGTCTACAGTCCAAGCGGGAGAGACCAAAGGCTTGACAGAAATAAGCTAGCTTGTTAAGAAACACAGATAGGCAAACTTGGGATCAGCAAATGTAATATACTTTGGAACAGGCTACACTTAACAGCACCTGTTCACATCCAGTACAGTAAAGGGACAGCAGACAAGAGGGAAACATCCTGGCCTGAACTAGAGAACCCGCCTCTTGCGCTCGCTAAAGCACCACGGGTGACACTCGTAAGAGCAGGTGGCTTAGAAAGCCACAAGGATCACTCAGGGGTGTAACATTGCCATGTGCTAGCTGGCCATATGCAGGATTGTATTCAAAAACTGGCACGCACCCACATGCATTTCATTCACGTACAGAAGTAGTTCCTTACCGGGCAGAGTCCACAGGGTGTCCTGACCAACCCGGTGGGTTGTATGAGAGGATTAACAGCTCTGTACAACTTCATCTGTCCATCCACACTGCCTACCGTCCCTTCCTTTGCAGCAATAATTGTCATCTCTACTTTTCCATCATATATTAGCGTATTTAAAATGGTTTCAATATCTTCCATCGACAGCTCCACCTTAGAAACAATTTGTAAAATAAATATTAGGAAAGACACATGCCTGTAAGTCCTGCAAGAAGGAAATGAGGAAACATCATGAGTATAAATCCTTAGAGTTCTAACCCAGCCCAGATAAAGGCACCACACTCGCTGGGCACTTTATGGGGTTGCAGAAATACAAAACCAAAAGCAAATACCAATACCTCCTACCTTTAAATTACACTAGCCTTGGCTTACCAAAAAGAACTTCCCGATGCACCTGAAGTATCTACATCATCCTAGCAAGACACACTTCCAGTTTTACAAGAAAACGATCGTGAAAGAAGACAAGACTGATGAAGACCACCTGTTGATGGTGACCAATATTGTGGGGGCTTTTTCCTCCTCTTTTTTTTTTTCCATCCCCTAAAACTATTTGAAGTACATAGGCAAACTTGAGAGAAATTATAAAATATAAACCAGTTGAGACTGTTAAAGGAAAATTTACTCCAAGTAAGTTTCACTCCCATCAATAAGGACATGAATCCTAAATCTTTCATACATCTTTGAAAACCCACATGTACAAACTATCCTCAAAACCCATGCAGTCTCAATGATCCTCCTCAAAACGCAATAAAGCTGCAAGACCCACCTCCACTACAGTAACTGTAGGGTACTGAAGCCCTTATCAGACCCTCACCAAGTTTGCAGGACCCAACTCCTGTAGCTAGCCCTGCACAGACAATTTTGACAGCAGTAGGATGAAGCTGTTCTGACCTTACTGATCCCCAGTTCACAGATGTACTTCCACACCTCATGGGATGAGGCAAATGAGCTGTTCCTCTGTATCATGGGGTTCTGTTTGCTCTCTCGAGCTGCCTCTGCCTGAGAAAAAGCAAGGACGAGTTATAGTCAGTACTCATTCCCAAGAGCGTCCTTCATGGTTCAGTTTCAGGCAGACTGAAGAATAAAAGTTGATTTCCGAACCACTTCTGGGAAATGCTTTTTACTCAGCAGTTAAAGCTGTGTCCTTAAGACTGACATACGTGAGACAATGCAGTACACAACCAAACACAATCTTACACTAAATACAACACAAAATCTAGGGAATGATTTAGATTAACATGAAAGAATATCAGCACTTGGCATTTTGTTGACAAAAAAGTTTCTGCTGTACCTAGTGCCAGTTAAAATATATTTTAATGGAACAGAGAAATGCTGCAATCTGCATAGGACTTATTTAACAGAGAACAGGCTTCTCCTGCAGTTATACCAGAGAAAATTGTCTTCTAGGCAGAGCTGACTGACTACTGTCTTCTGCCGTCTCAGAAATCAGGAGCTCTGCAGGGAACACAGTGAATTTTGATAGATTTTTTGGTCCTGTGTTCTTTGCTGCCTACTTTGCCATTGGACCCTGGAGACAGAAGGCTTCGCTCCTGTACAGGGTGTGAAAATACGCATTATTAAAATGCAATACCATCACACATGCCGTGACAAAAAGAATCGTCCAGTACAGATTTGCTGATCCAGTTAGAACAATGGCAAACACATCTGAAAACGCTATGGAAAACTTGAGCCTTGCCTGTCACTGCTTTTATAAAGAAAATAATTACTTGTACAATACAAATGTAAGGTGACTTTAATAGTGGCACTCACCTTACTTTGTAGAAATTTAAAACACTGTTGATTTAACACCTCCACAAATTCAGACTCAAAGTCTTGGTCACTGTACCAAGCCCCACCAGTCACTGACCGGTCAGGCTGCAGGTTATACAGCATGTACACCTTCTTCTTGGACGCCTGTTGGAGAAAAGTGCAGAGCTCTTAACAGCTGAAAGCCTCCCTTAAGAAATGAAGAGATCTCTGCAAAAGAGATAAAGGTCCTAAAACCTACAGCACAGCAATCCAGCCGACTCAAGCTATCCTTAATGTGTTTGACCTTCAGTTAACATGGAGAAAAACAGAAATACATTTAGATTCCTAATAATTTCATAACATAGTGTTAGAAGAGGCAATCCTACTAACAATGTGCACACAATAGAAACCTCACTGAAGAAAGTCTCAGAGTTTAATTTTAGCCTATTGACTCTAATCCCCCTCCACAGTCAAAGGAGGGCAGGACGGTGTCTTCAGAAGACAGAAAGAAACTTAACAGAGAAGCTTTCAGCAGTTCCTGCACTGATGACAGGAGGACCCTTAAACGCTTAAACCCTGCAGGTAAAGTTAGCCCTTGGGAGCCCACTCCTCACTGCCACACCCAGACAGCACCAACGGGAATGCTGCTTCAGCCCCGGCGTTAGCCCTCAGCTGAAGGACAACAGCCGTCCAAAGGGCTACTTAGCAACCGGCATCTCAGCAGTGTTATGTCCTCTGTATGACAAATGAAGCCAGCGCCTCTCACAAGAACATGACAAAGCTACTGCTTCTCTATGTTCAACTTCTTTATTTTATTTTTATTTAGGAAGTTACCTTTGCCTCTGCCCCTCCAAAAAATGCATGCCATGGTGCAGGTGAGACTGGCACAGAAAAATGGCATACAACTTAAAACTTCCAAGAGTTCACAAACAAGCCGTCTTCCTCTTGTACCAGGCCCTGTGACAAGACAGAACCTCTGCTGGAAACCAGAAGAGTGTCCAAAGCACATGCTCATACTAATGGCAGGTAAGGGAGAGCAGGATGCTGCATGAGCATTGTAACAGGGCAAGGAAAAGCATGGAAAAGGACGAGCCCTGCTCTGATGTGTGGACTGTCTGCACATAAGTACTCAAGTAACTGGAACAAAGTAGAGGAACCAAGACCAAAACAGAATCAAATGTCTTAGAAATTGTTTAAACAATACAAATCCAGTATGAACCAGGTAACTGGAGGGAGCTTCAGGATCTCAAGAGGAGAGGAACCTTGTGAGGCCACTTGCAGCTAGGTAACCGTATCACCAGTCCCACATAAAAGGCTGAGATTACTACAGGATCTGAAATACCAAATTCTGGTACAGCAAAACTGGGACCAGTGGAGAAAAAGTAACTACGGCCAGGCTGCTTATTTCAGTGGACTGAGTGCAGAACGAACAACAGTGTGGTAGAAAAGAGAGTTAAGAAACACAAAAGGAGAATAAGGTATAAAAATCAGAAAACTCTCGAGGGCATGTCCCATAGACAGCAGGAGTGTGGATGCATACAGACAGCAGAGAAGCTGACTTGTGGACCCATCAGGCTCTTCCCTAGGTTTATGTTTTTAAGATCAGGTATGGAAACACAGAGAAAATGGGGACTGCGATCAGTGGAAGCAGTGCAAAAGGTTTGTGAGGGGTAACAGAAATATAACAACAGTTGTGTGCAATAAAGAATCAACAGAACTACAGCTGCAATTTGATAGTAATGATGTGTAAATGGTAGTGGTGGGAAGAGTGATAGAACTGTGTATTAATAATGATGTGTTTATTAGATCATTAATCCGTTTGTTCATAGTATGTGGATTATTTTACATTCTAGCTGCTCGCATCTGTTGCGCCTCAAACCTGTGTACTAAAGGCAGAGAGCCAAATGCTGGTGCATAGTCAGTGAGAAAGCTGAAGGCAGAATGAGGTTTCTCTGCTCCCAGTCCCCCGTTCAAACATACACAGCATGCAGCAAATGTTTGAAATTGTTAAATAAAAGTTACAAAATACTCACTGCCACAGATTTAACTGCTTTAATTAGTTTCTTGCTTTCCAAGTTTTTCAGGATCTTGTTGATCTCTGTTAAGGGCAAATTACTTTTGTATCTAATGTCCCTGCTCCAAATACCTGTTTAAAATCAGAGAAGTGAACAGAAATTAATAGAATAAACCATTTGTTTCTGTACATATTCATAAACTACAAGTCATATTGCAACATCGCTTGACCTGCTTGCCAACCGTAGGATGTATCCTCCATCCTGCCACTCCTGGCAAAAGGGAGGGAAGAGACAGAAGGGGATGGAACAAAAAAACCCACAACTGACAAAACCAAGAAATGTGTACCACAACCACCACACTGTCCTTCTGCCCTTTAGCTCTCCTCCGTGAGCTCTTACAAGGGGACCCCATTTCACTGCCAACATGAATACCTCACAGAAGCATTCTTGCATTTTTAGGTAACTAACAACTGCTGAAAAGCCTAGTTACTAGTGGTTACTGCTGGCAGTACACCTGTAGAATCTATGTTGAATCTCACATTTTCTTTCAAGCAGCGAGTGTTCTGCACGTTCCTCAGCTTATCCCATAGATAACTCTTAATTCATGTTCCAAATGTGCTGAAAGAGCTCCCCCAAAACTCAACCAGGACAGGTTGTTATCTTAATAGAAAAATATGTCGTCTTCTCTCTTGTTTTTAAAAAGTGGACATATGGAACATTAGCTGCAGATCTGGTAAGGGGACTCCAGGTTTCATATTTGTATTGTGTGAACAAGCATTTTAAAGTTTGTACAGGAACATTTCCACAAGTAAGCAGAGCTAGTACCATTCACAATTATAATTTATTTAAACTACCTTTGTTGCCTGCATCTTCTATAATTTGGTAAACCAGCTTCTCTTGATTGTCAGAGCCTTTCATTTTACTGTAAAATAAGACAGACATCAAGGTTTTTGAATGGTCCAAAATTTGAAAGAAGCTGCATTTGTTTTAAGCTGGAAACAAGTACTATGGGGAAAAAAAAAAAAAGCAATGCACAAATGAAAAAACCCTACACAATAAGCCAGCCATTGGCAAATACAATACATGACATTTAACCTCTCTGCGTCAAGCCAAGGTCACCAGTGAGAAGCCACAATAACGAGAAAAGAGCACAGCATGAAAGAAAAGTGATTAAGCAGAAGACACTCAACTTGTCATAACAACGGGGAATTTGGAATCACATATTAACACAACTGTGGAAGGTCAAACACAGCAGGAAGCATAACTGAGAATAATCCGTCTCTAGACAGAACATCTACAAAGGGATAGTAGCATGCTCCCAGCTCTAAGACATGGCTTTTCACTGGTCTGAGAAAGCCTGAACTCCTCAATCTTTTTCTCAAGAATTTGAAAGAGAGGATGCCATGCCTGCAGTGGGGCTAATTTCAAAGGAAATTTCTTTCCAAAAGAATGTCTAGGCATTTCTTCCTCAGATTTACCGAGGCATCAGAAGACAATGTTTGAAGGCACGTTTTAATAAATCAAAGAGCATGAGTAGCAGTTCAAGCAGCCTCTTGGAACAGCTGTCAATATGAGTGCAGATCCTGTAACATAAGCAGCAAGGAAGACCACAGAACCCCCCTGTACAGATGGTGTGGTTGGACTCCAGGGGGATTTCACCCGAGCATATGCACATGTTTGCACAGGTCACTTTGCTGTTGTCTGGACGAGGAACTCCGCTAGCAAGTTAGACCTGCAGTGCCACGGCACCTTCTGTTCCGTAGGAACCACTATACCCAAGGCAGTTTCCAGGATCAGCTCAGGGGAGTTAAGCGTACCCTCTGGAAATGAGCAGCTGTGTTCTGTAACATCCATGTTACAGAGCCCATACCGTATCGCTGAGTGTCTTCTCAGCAAAGCTGCACGAGTTGCAGAACTGTGTTCCAAATATATTTATCCATCAAACACAAGGCTTACCTTGCATTTTGAGACTCTTTGATCCTATACAGGAGACCTGCATTGCTCCTGAGCAGGTCCAGTTGCCCCTAGGAGAGATGGGCACAAGGCATTTACTTTCCTTCCAATATCTCGTTTCAGAACATGGCAAGAATCTTCTAAACTTCTAAAATAAAAACCTTATTTCATGTCAACTGAATAAAGAAAAGGGAAAACTAACATTTCTAACCACGGGAAACAGCAATAGCCTTAAATATTTTTTCCCCTATGAGTACAGTAATACCCTTGAGGATATTCTTTCCACCTACAAGTATCCACTTATCAGCTACCACAAATAACAAACACAGTTCCCAACCCTTTCCACAACATTTATGTGCTGCTTATTATTTCTCCCAACATTCACATTTGTACAAGGGACATCAGGTTCTTGCATACTTTGCCCTTGCTTTCCACCCAAATGCTCATTTGCATGGCTACCCAGAAATCACACTGGAGCTCTACTGCACAAGTTTTGAACAATTCCGAGTTCCAGTAGCAAAGTTCTACTTTTTACTAAGTAGAGATCTCCAGAAAACTGCCAGCCAGGATCAACAGTGGCTCTCAGAGGCAAACTACCTCTCACACACAAAACATTTGTTCTGCCCTTCACACTTATGCCTAGGCCAGGAAAATTCTTATTTCCTACTTTGACAAGGCAAGCAATTAGACAAACCCCAAAGCACAGCTGGGTATAACAGCACTAACACCAACTACTTCATCGCCAGCTAATCCTTTCCCCATAGTTACAGCCTTGTTTCTTCTAGATCTGCATCACACGGCCGATGGAAGCTCACACCTCTAAATGATCCCCTTCAATGCTTTTCTACAGGTGAAGTACTTACAGCTTCTCTCAGGTGAAGTACCTGATGCTTATATTAAGGCTGAGCTGTGTTTGAGGTACTTATAGATCTCCCCACACACTCCCCATGCCCCAGGGCATCTATTTTAAACAAATTCTAGAGACTTAACTATCTCTGAAGCTTCATTGTGAAATGTGGCCAACCCAGTCAAAAGATATTGCACACACAAGCTCACATCCAATGTGCTGATAAACCTCATATCTATAACAGAAAGACCAAAAAGAGAGAGTTTAGATTACTTCCAGTGCCACCTAGTATGGCCCAAGCTAAGATGTTTCAGTTATTAAGAAAAAAACCATAACACCATGCCTTGCTCAGTCTAGATGCTTTCCAGCACCACTCTTTCCAACAGGGCTCTCTCCACTGCACCGCTCAGTCTGTTTTCTCCCCCAATTTCACATGCCCGTGAAGCAGCTAGCTACAGAACCAAAAGGAATCTTGATCTTTAAAGACCTCGAACATTAAGCTGATACTCAAGTTTATGCCACACAAAAGCAACAAGACCAAACAGCTACAGTCTGTTCCTGAACATGTGGCAGAAGTAGTTGACGGTGATCCTCGCTCCTATCTCAGGCCAACTCCTGAGACAGTAAAGGACAATGCCCAGTGAGATGTGGGAAATTTATAGAAGATGCAAAAAATCCCTTGAGATGTTTCACCTGCTTATCATCAGGGTAACCCACAAACTTGGGATTTTGTGAGGGGTTCGGAGAAGACCTTCACATATAAGAGCATGGGATAACACCCATTCTCTCATCGCCAGCTAATTCATTCTCCAGCATTAATGGGCCTTGTGGGTATCACCTGTGGCCTTCCTCCTACCTGCTGAACACAGCAACTATGTTTGTATCTGACTGTTAGGTTAGACCACTGTACAAGGTTCTGCTTTACAAACCAATACATAGGAAAAGAAGATCAAAGGACTTTAGACACATCAAAAAACAAAGGCTGAACTTCTGAACTGAGAAGCTTCCTCAGCTAGAAGTCCACAGAAAGACACACATTCATGGTACCTTTGTACTACAGAACAGAAAGAGTAAGTTGAGGTGTTTTAATTGGCTTTGGCAATCATAAGTGCTTATGGCAACCAAAAGTGTGTTATAGTAACTGTATGTTACAGCAAATAGCACTAAATCCAAAGGGTTTGCTAGCCCTGCCCAACAGGTTGCTACCATGCAGACTGCGTGTACAAAAAGTGCTCCAGGTTGGCAAAAATAACACAAAGAATCTGAGATCACCCTACCATCGAGAGCAGCCTGTTGATCGCCATGGCTCGCTGCTGGGCTTCCATGTGAGGCATGTCGTTTTGAATCACCTGGTCTGTGATACCATGAGGGAACTGATGACACAGCTCAATAATCCTGGGGGAGGGTGAAAGCAAGTTTAAAATCATGTTCTGTTGCATCCAAAACCAAATCCAAACGGTATGAGAGTAAGAACGGAAAAGACAGAAAGAACAACCCAGGGGAAAAGTACCCACAAACAGCTTCTCAGTCATATCTCTTGAGAGAACTTAGCATCCACTCCATGCACTGACAAATACCACCCCTGAAACTGCTGGACAAACCACCTTTGCTCTTTGTGACAACACTGAACGTGGTTCCCCTTCACTTTTATGTTGCTCCCATTATCAAGTACAAGGAGGTAGAGCTCTCTGGGCAGTTTCATTATGCAAAAAGTTCTGATGGGAAGGAACTGCTAACTACTCAGAGAATGGAAATAGTGCTGAAATACCATTTAAGAAACCACTGACTTAATGCAGAAGAGCTGCAATTCCACTTTGTAAAATTTTCTAGGAACAGAGAGACACCGTGGCAGCCGAAGGTTGCCTGAGCCCCCCCCTCACTGCCCTCAGAGGCCCGCCCAGCCCCAGCACAAAGCCCACTGTGCCCCCAGTCCCAGCGCCTCTCCTCCAGGGCCTGTCTCCTGACCCCGGCCCCAACCAGCGGCCCCCAAGGCGCGGGCACGCCCCGGGCTCTCCCTACTCCCTTCACACCCGTGCTTCTCCCCCCCAGAGACCCGACCCTGTCCCGTCCTCTCCCCGCCGCCCCCACAGACTCTCTATATCCACGGGGTCGGGAACCTCGGGCTTCACCTTCACCTCCGCCATGGCGCAGCTGGCCCGCGGCGCGGTGAGATGACGTCACCCCACGTGACAGAGTCCGCTGCTAAGCAGCGGGACGCGGACCAATGGGAGGCCGCGCTGGCGGAGCCGCGGAGGGCGGGGGCGAGGGCGCGGCCGGGCGCGCGGCGTCTGTGGTAACGGGAGCGGGGCGGGGGGCGGCCGGGGCCGAGCGGGGTGTGCGGCGGCCTCAGAAGCAGAGGCCGAGGGGGTGGGCTGTATTTCTCAATGCATTCTTCTCTTTAGAAAAACTATTGTCTGTCTTTTTGGCTTTTTTTTTTTAAAGATCATTGCTGAGAAGAATGACAGCATACCACTGCGAATTCAGCAGATGTACAGAAGGTGATCTTCCCAGGAATCTGCTGAGTTTCTCCCGGAGGAGCACAGAATGCTGAAACTCACATAGTAACTACAATGTTAGTACCAAGGTAAAGTACAAGGGTAGAGTAGTAAAATGCAACACCTAGAAGGAAAGCTGGATTTTGCTGCACAGCCACTTTCTCCAAACTGACTTAATGCTGGGAGAGAGGACGCGTGTGTTCCCTGACTGTACCCTGGTGCATTATCTTTTATTTCCAAGGGAGCACAAACTTCCACTCCAGCTGCGGATTTGTCCTGTTCCCTGCTGTTAGCACCCGCAGGGAGCCTTTGCTTGGGTCTGCACTGGAATGTAACAGCACAAACCTAGGTCTGCGTGTGTTTTCTGATATCACTGCCTGGATTAACACTTGTTTCCTCTATGTTTTTATTACGACATTTTCAGGTGAGCTAAATAGATGCTCTAGAATGACAATAAATCCTAAGGGAGTGGTTTGGTTATTTGCAACCATTTTAATGCTACTGCTGTAATGTAATAAATGGCAGAGCGTGACAGTGGTTACGTCAAATTAATAGGATGCTACCTGCCACTTGACTGTGAAAACGAATATGGTGTTATGAGAGGAAGAAGAGTCTTGCTCTCCTCTGTTTTCTGAGATGCTGGCAAACAGTAGTTACTCCAGGAAGCAGATATCACAGTATCAAGAGTTTTATGTGTAAAAGATGTTGAGAGACTAAAATATTTATGCATTTTACTGGTGACTTCTTAGCATGCAGTTTTTAAACTAAAAAGAAATTTTAAATAGAACAACACAAGGCAGTAGTTACTGGGAGTATTGCCCAGGATTATACTTATTAACTGAAATAATGCCTCACAAGCTTGGAAGAGCCATGAGCCCTGTTCGTCAGAGATTTACTTTTTGCTGCACATGGGTTTGTGGCATGTGTATATCTTTATGAATGTTGATTTTCAGGGACTGCAGGGAGAGCACAGTTGTAACAAAGGTGTTTCTGGTAGAGTACAAGCAACCAAGCATCCTCTTCTCTGTTGAAGACAATGGCAAGAATTTCCTAAAAGATATCGCCACGCAGGCAAGTTTTTAGCAAATTTAACTCCTCGGCTGAATAGAAGGTGTGGTGTTACTTAGAGATTAAACCTTGATTGCCTATACTTTTCTATATATTTTATTACCTCTCTTTTCCCATCTTTGGTGCCTCAGTCCTTTTTGTAATGCTGACATTTCAAGGGGACAGTTTTTTTCCTTCTTCACTGGTCTTTCATTGCCAGTTCAGGTCAAATATGTTAAAAATGTATGTATCGTTTAAGATTTTCAAATGCTTGCACTGAAGATAAGCACGTACAATCGTAACAAATATCTATAGCATGAGAGGATTAGAGCAAAACCAAACGGTTCATTTGGAATTCAAATGAATTACTTTTTCGGAGAGGGAAGGTGGGATGTTTGCTACAAAACCAAAGTAGACTGGAGTGAACATGGAAACCAAGCCTGCTTGGACTGAAGCACCCCAAGATTTTCCAGGTATAGTATTACCTCGTAAGACTGAAACAGACGTCAGTCCTAGCTGAAAATAGGCAGTGTAAGGGTTTTCCTCATATATCACTGGTAAAATATGGGCAACTTCAAAACCATCTCAGGAGACAACGAGAATTCCAATTTGGATTGCTCAACACTGCAAATAGAGAACAAAAATTAACTTCCATACATATCACATTACCTCTTAAAACATATTAAAATGTAATTAGTTTCTGAGCAACATAACAAGGCCCAGTCTATACTTCCCTTTATGCCAGAAAATCCTCCAGCTCAGCTGCAGGCTACCCACAGTCTGCATGCACAGACGTAGCCGGCATACTGAAGGGCCAGAGCCTGCCCAAGGCTCAGTGCTCTCATCTCACAGCTGTGTCTCTGCTGAAGTTATTCTGCACCAGCGTTTACCTACAAGCCACTTTATTAATTCCAGTAACTCAGAAAGAATATAAGAGGCTTAAAACAATCTGTTCTTTATTTACAGCTGCAATGCAAGCATTAAAAAGAAGAATGCAAAAGAGCAATCAGCATATGATTTGGCTATGACAGCTGGAAATAATGAAGATATTTCATTGTTTGCAAGTAAGCTTGGACAGGGAACATTGGACAAACTTAGGAAACCCAGGAACATTGGTCTCATCAATGTGTGATTGCAACTGCCTTTTCCCCAAGATGGAGCTGGAGGTTCCTTGAGTTTGGGAGCACCTAAGTGCAGGCGGCCAGTTCTGTCTGCAGACTTCACAGCCCTGTATGATCAACTCGGGCCCTGGAACAGCCAAATATTTTGTACAAGATTCCCACATTCCTTCCCAGAAGCAAAATTCTTCACTGACTGCTCTCTGCTCTTCAAGATTTCTTTTCCTTTCCAAACTTGTGCAACGAGAGGGACCAACCAAGCCTTCCAAGGCACAAGGACATTTTAGGGAGACCTGATCAACACTTCTTAAGACAGTTTGACACTAGAGCAATAGCACCGCGAGCTGTATTTTGATTAGCTTATTTTTCATTTTGAAGTTAAAGCTGCATTCAGTGCAGCTCATTGCATTAGAGGTCAGATTCTTTTCCCCCAGAAAACTGAGTAAAATCACTTTGCTGTTTTGCCTTCAGCTTCTATTTATAAACGCATCAACCCGAGGCAGCAGCCAACTACAAACAGAAGTTTACAAGGACAGGAGGCACATTAACATTTGGTATAATTAGACATTATTAGCCACAGGAGTTATCCCAGGAGTTTTAAAACTCCTTCCTCTTTTTGTTTCCAAAAGTATCCAAAAACATTGGTATATTCAGTATAATGGTCGATCAGCGAAGGAAGATCCATTTTAGATCTAGGAGCAAAGAGATAAACTGAGGCTTGCTGGAAGTCAAGCTGAATTAGACCTTGCAAAGGATCTTAAGCGGCCAGCAAGAAGTTCTGCAGCCACCTGCAAAAGGCAGGCAAGGGAAAGGATTCACATTGTTTTGAAGGAAGCACAGAGCAAAATTTATCGTGGGTTGCCCAAAACTTGGGGAAAATTATTTCCCTGAACCTGCGCAGACTGCTGGCCAGCAGCAGCTCCCAGGGCACATGTCTGCGCAGAGCCCCTGGCACCCTCAGACAGGGTCCCTTCCCAGGGTCCTCCCCTGCACGCACAGCCACGGAGCCGCCATGAACTAACTTAGCCAACACTGAAGAGGCTTTATAAAAAAAGAATTAAGGAACGCTCAGGCTCCATATGCACAACCTTTGCACATTTGGAATTGTCCTTTGCAGAGCCCAGAACACAGCAGCAGGGTGCTCCCCCACCCTGCCATACCCTCCTCCCACCCCTCCTCTGCCCCCAAGCCCCCTCCAGGCACTAGATAAATGTCTAACTAATATAAATTAAAACCAGAGGAGTTGTGTTTGTAATCCAGACTGAATTTATGCTGTTCTTAAGAAGACATTGAATCATTTAGATTAGAAATTACAAAGAAATTTTTCACTGTGCGGGGGGTGAGGCAGTGGCCCAGGGTGCCCAGAGAAGCTGTGGATGCCCCATCCCTGGAGGGGTTCAAGGCCAGGCTGGATGAGGCTTTGGGCAACCTGGGCTGGTGGGAGGTGCCCCTGCCCATGGCAGGGGGTGAGACTGGGTGGGCTTTAAGGTCCCTTCCCACCCAAACCATCCTGTGATTCTATGATTTAGTACCAGTAAGGAAAAGGATATCCTCATACAACACAGGGTTTGTTTCTTCATGCTTTTATCTTGACCAAATCTAAAATTTAAAATATGCATTTAGAGAAAATAAATCAGTTACTTGACCTAAACAAAGCTTGTCAGTATCTTTCAACATGCATTGAGCTGGCTACAATCGGAACATGGATGTCTTTCACCTGCAATTTCAGCAAAATCAGCTATTCCAGTTAACTCACCTTGCGTGAGCTGGTTTAAGATACGATAATTAAAATACCTTGGGATAGTAGCCTGAGCACAGCCCATTTTATTCCAGCCTAAATGTTCACCTAGGGAAACAAAACTGAGCAAGAAGATACTTGGTACAGCCACTATGACTGTGCTGCTCCATTTTCCTCCGCACGCAAGGCTTTGTTGTATCCAAGTCCCTGAATGCCTCATCACATACATTTCTGGAATACTTCTGTGCACTAGAAGCCCTCCAGACTCCCAAAGCATCCATCACCAACTAAAAAGGAAATTACATTTCAATCTTCCAGCTGCTCACTGCCACCTTCAGCAATAAAATTCAAAATAAATTAAATAAATTTAATATTTAGCCAGTTTTCTGCCTTGACAGGTAGCTACCTCACCATGGCAGCATGCTTTCACGCATCCGTATAAACATCAGCAGCATTGCAGGACAGTATGGAGTTAGGACAGCTGTAAAGTTGCTTAAAGAAATAAGCAGTCAGAAGACAAATAAAGTTCTCAACTATTAACATTTATTAAAAGTTTGACCAAAGTAGTTTTATTCCCAAGTTTTGTTTACAAAGGTCTAACAATTTCCCCAGGTAGTCAAAGATTAATAAAATAATCAAGATGGCATTGCATTAGTGCACAGAAAGCAAACCTGGTCTACAACAGTAAAGAAAAAAAAAAATCAGAATTTGTGTAAAATTGAGGTTTTAAATACTTGAAAGCAATCACAGAAATTATCTTGAAATATACTTGAAAGAAATAGCAGAAAGTATCGCAGGCAGAGCACTCATAAGCATCTATTTATTTTACTGCGTGTAACTGTAGTACTGCATCAGCTGCAACACTCCCTTCTCCAGGCTTTAGCTTTTATCTTCCCAGAGACAGAACCAGCCCCTCTGCCCCAAACTAGGAAGCAGGCTCTCAGGCCGGATCAGCAAGGCCGTTTTACAACATGGAACATCATCAGCTTTCGCAGTCACCTTTTCGCAGTTTTTCTCAACTATGCACAGCTGATCAGAAGAAATCTCCAAATAGCGGCGTAGCCTGCCCTTCACTCCTGCCAGCGAGGACCAGAGGCACCTCCAACACCTGATGCTGTTCCAAACCTTGCTTTTCCTTAAGGCTTCAGTTTGGATCAGTTGCTTATTAGAGACTAATTTCCAAACAGTAAAGAGCAAGTACACCCAGCAGAAGAGAACTGCCCAGCGTGCCAAGGAACCACAACCAGACTGGGTATGGCACGGCCAGGCCCTGGCCAGCCACACCAAACATCTGCTGCCCTTCAGAGATGCCTTTACTTGGTAAGAGGAACTCGTACAGAACTAACAAACGCAGAGCTGCACTGAAGACAGGGTTTGTGCCAAAGCTGTTTTTCTTTCCACCCCAATTAGAGCTTTCTTTGCTGAACCAGTTTGACCAAAGTCTCTTGGAAAACAGCCAGCAGTTTAACCGAAAAGCACACAGATTTGGCAAGATACTGTAGCTTTATTATAGCAACAGAGCATCTGCCTCAATTTTAAAAGAGCTTCCTGTTGCCTTGGGGATACTAACCAACCTCTAGAGGTAGAATTTAAGTATCCTGATGAAATTCCTTTACTGGATTCCATGGTCTTCCACAGAGACTCCAGCACCCTAGCCCTTGCTTCCACTGCGCTCAGTGCATCCATGCCTCCCACAGAGTGTGTCCTGCTCCAAGGCTTCACTGCAGCCCAGACACAGAACTGAAAAGAGATCGAACCAGAGCAAAGAGGATGAAACTGAGTAAGGGCAGCTCGGGACTCTCCAAGCATATCCAGGCAGTACAGATATATTCCTGCAGAGCAAGCACACAGCTGAAGGGAAGGAAAAAAAAGGGAGAGAACACAGCCACTGCAGACAGAACAAACATACTGGTGTCATGGAACAACAATCCAGTTACTGAATTCTGTTTGAACTTCCGTGGAAAGGCTGCCGGGAAATCGTGTTAAAGGTTAGTAAAACAGCTGCATCATTATGCAAGCCAGATCTGATTATCCATTAACTGCTTGCCTCTTTACTGAGACTTTAATTATACACTGGAATCTTCATTTCTTACAGCTGGTATTTCTTATAGCCCAACATGTTTTACTTGGATTATTTATCTAGTAATTAATAGCAATCTTTAGGACTGGTTACCCCATTCCACTTCAACTGACCGTTCCAAATCTTGTCAGAGACAGCAAGCAGACAGTCCCGCCACGTCGTTTCATGCTGACACGGCACTGCACATTCATCACACTGCTCTGGGAAATACACCACTATGTTCTCAAAGCAGACATCCTGGAAAACACCACTGACCCAAACCCCAACAATTCAAGCCCACCAAGCAGGACAGGTACAAACATCCTCCTGCTGCAGTCAGTAGCAATACCTGCAGTTTCCCTCTCAGCTTCGTCCTTGAAATTTTCCCTCAAAATAAACACCAAGGAAGATGCTGTAATGGTGGGTCAGAGATTGCCTGACAACCATCAAAGCATCCTTCTAAACAAAATTTTTGAAATTTAGCTATTGAATATCTTACTCTAATATATTAGAACACATTTAGATGGAAGCTGTGATCTTATAGAGACCTAGACGACAATCAGTTCCCCAGAAAAAAATAACCTGTTCCAGCTGGCAACTAGAATTATCAGTGTGCAAAACTTACAGGAAACACAACACTTGATGTTTTTTAAGGTTAAATGTGGTTTTGTTCACATTATTTCTTCTTCCCAACAAAGTTTTCTTGTTTCACTCAATGCATCACTGAATGCACCAAAATACCGTAACTGTTACCCGGTATTTGTGCTACCCCATCTAGAAACTGTCTTTGAAGAAGGAAGCACCACAGCAGTAGTGTTAAGGCTTAGATCAGTTAAAACTAACTCACAGGAGAATTGTGCTCTGCTCTTCAGAAACAACAAATTTGAATATTTGCTTTGCAGCTTCCTAACATAGTTCAGTAACGTTCATCCTTTCTGATCCCAGCAGGACTGTATATAGGTTCTGTTGACATTACCCAAAGAACACAGAAGACGTAGCATTGAACTTTTGTTTTAATGGTCTCAAATTCTGTGACAGATTTTTGGTCAAGTTTCCATTTTAAAAAATTTATCAATTTTAAAGACTAATAACTTAAACTGCCACAAAACAAATGGTCCACAAACATTCCTTTCCTTCTGAAGCTTTTACGATGCATTGTAATCATTAACCAGTCTTTTACTATTAAACTTAAATGGCCAATTGAGACAAACAGTTCTGAGACTGTTCTTCCACCACTGATTAAGACTGAGGTGGCAGCTGATGGACAGAATTTTCATTTAGCCTTCTGGGCCTTCTGGGCAGACTTTGTGACCTTGCCGGCTCCACCAGCCTTCTTGTCAACTGCCTTGATGACACCAACAGCGACCGTCTGTCTCATGTCACGCACAGCAAAGCGACCTGAAAACAGAAACAAGTTTCATGACCCACAGTGTTACCTGCACAGCAGCAACACACAGCTCGGGTCAGGCGGGCAAGCACCACTCCAGGACAGTGAACTGCACCAGACTCGGGCTGAGGCACATAATTATCTAGAGAGCACACCAGTACTGCTGAAGTTTTCATCCCACTTTGAGGTTCCTATTGAAGTCACAGTTTTATGAAAAACTAGCATTTTACAGAACACGCTATATCCGGATACTCAAAATTGAGGAGCATCTTTTCCAGCTATCAGTACTGGTATGTTTCAGGAGATGCCTTACCGAGAGGAGGATAATCGGAGAAGCTCTCAACACACATGGGTTTTCCGGGGATCATATCAACAATGGCAGCATCTCCGGATTTCAGGAATTTCGGGCCATCCTCCAGCTTCTTGCCAGAACGACGATCGATCTTCTCTTTGAGCTCAGCGAATTTGCATGCAATGTGAGCAGTGTGGCAATCCAGCACAGGGGCATACCCAGCACTAATCTGTCCAGGGTGGTTCAGGATAATAACCTATAAAACCAAGAAAGTTAACATCGGGATAATTTTGAATACTTATGTGACTTACAAAGCCAAAGCGTTAACGTGTTTTTCTTTAGAGGAAATACATCCCAGAACACAAATGTATGTTGCTTTATAGCTTAGCCTACTGGTAAGAACGAACGAGAGTCCCAAAGCTACATTTCAAACATCTTTCAACAGCTGAAAAAATTACCTGTGCAGTGAAGCCAGCAGCTTCCATTG
This sequence comes from Syrrhaptes paradoxus, assembly GCA_013400615.1. Taxonomy (NCBI): domain Eukaryota; kingdom Metazoa; phylum Chordata; class Aves; order Pterocliformes; family Pteroclidae; genus Syrrhaptes; species Syrrhaptes paradoxus. Next base: position 135,507 of record VZTO01022769.1, on the reverse strand, counting down.
GAGGATCATTCTTGCTGTCACCAGCAACATTGCCACGGCGAACATCTTTCACAGACACGTTCTTAACATTGAAGCCAACGTTATCACCAGGCAGAGCTTCGCTCAGGGCTTCATGGTGCATCTCGACAGATTTTACTTCAGTTGTAACGTTGACAGGGGCAAACGTAACCACCATACCTGGCTTCAGAACACCGGTTTCCACACGGCCAACAGGTACAGTACCAATGCCTGTGAACGAGAAGGAACATTAGTAATTCAGCTCCGCATATGCCCTTACAGGAAAACATGCTTGAGACAAGTGTTCTGTATTTTCCACGTGAAAAATAACAGCTCTCGGGCAAAAAACTGCATTTCTGTCCCATACACTAGCTGTTGCTGGCAAGCGAGAAGCATTAGAGAGAACACATACCGCCAATTTTGTAGACATCTTGAAGAGGCAGACGCAGAGGTTTGTCAGTTGGACGAGTCGGTGGCAGGATACAGTCCAAAGCTTCAAGGAGAGTGGTTCCACTGGCATTGCCATCCTTGCGGGTAACCTTCCACCCCTTGAACCAGGGCATCTGTAACAAAACCAAACCCAGGAGTAAGCCATGTGACAACTTTACTGGCACAAGGCTAGAGAAGACCAAGGGGCCTATCTTATCTTACCAGTACGTCTCTATACTATTGCAGAGTAAGAATTTTTATCAAGTGCTGTGATTGGATTTTGGAGCTCAGCACTTCCAAACACAGCTATTAAAAAACATGCATTTAACTATTGCATGATTAATCTCAATAACACTCCTTAGTTTCACTTCTTAATATAAACGAACATCAAACCTACGTTAGAGCTTGGCTCCAACATGTTGTCTCCGTTCCAACCAGAAATTGGCACAAAAGCAACAGTGTCTGGGTTGTAGCCAATTTTCTTGATGTAAGTGCTGACTTCTTTGACAATCTCTTCGTATCTCTTCTGGCTGTAAGGTGGCTCGGTGGAATCCATCTTGTTGACACCAACAATCAGCTGTTTTACACCCAGGGTGTAGGCCAGAAGGGCATGCTCACGGGTCTGCCCGTTCTTGGAAATCCCAGCCTCAAACTCACCAACACCAGCAGCAACAATCAGGACAGCACAATCAGCCTTTGGAAAGAAAGAAAAAAACCCTCATTAGAATGCTCGCACATGCATCAAGTTATTAGGGGAAACCCCCCCCAACCAAGGAACCACCCTCCTGAAGTCCTGAAATCCTGAGTTCTATTCACATACCTGAGAAGTTCCAGTAATCATATTCTTAATGAAGTCTCTGTGTCCGGGAGCATCAATGATGGTAACGTAGTATTTGCTTGTTTCAAACTTCCACAGGGAAATATCAATAGTAATACCACGCTCACGTTCAGCTTTCAGCTTGTCCAAGACCCAGGCATATTTGAAGGAACCTTTGCCCATCTATAGATTAAAAAAAAAAGTTTGGTTACTCTCCTTTTTTTAAAAAAGAATATTATTGTATTTACTTCAGAAAGACCACATGCTGGCTGAATAGCAAAATCTAAGAATAGTAAATAGCTTAATACTGAAAAATGTTGTTGCTTGTTTTACAAGCAACAAGATACGCTTGGCACTACTAGTTAAACATGCCAACTGTTCTCTGTTATTTAACCTGTTGACAGTTTAGCCCTCTTGACAGCTTGTTAATTGCACTAACATCTCTATGATAGATCTCTTGAGCCTAAGCCCTACTATCAAGTGTCCTCTACAAATTTAAGTTCCCTTACTAATGCAATCCATGCAATAATCAACAGTTTAACTGCCACTCAACCCAGCATTTGCTACATTCCATTCTGCAATGTGCAGGAAAAAAAAAAAAAAAAGTACGATCAAGAGACTTTCTGCAGGTTGAAACACCAGAATCCATGCCTCTTTAATTTTCAGAACTTATCAGACAAATTAATTTTTATCCTGAACTACATGCATGCAAAGACTGAAGCTGAGTACTCCACTTCTACGATGATTTCAGACATAACTGAACAGATGTAGCTTTAGACCATCTTTCTTTGCCCTCACTGTACACTCCAATATTTGAGCTTCATCAACTAACATAATGTCAGATTCAACAGTTTAGCACTTGGTCAGCTACAGAAGAGAACTGCAGCCCAACTGCCGCCCTGTGGCCACAGGACACTCGTGCACTTGTTCAGCTGCTGGGACAGTTGTAGCCCAGCTGCCTCCCTGTGGCCACTAAAGAGTTTGCAACTTAGTTTTGCAACTAAACCTTTGTTCATCCCGAAATTCTGCTGGATGTCACCGGCCCACACACCTCAGCAGCTTCTTTCTCGAACTTCTCGATGGTCCTCTTGTCAATGCCCCCACACTTGTAGATGAGGTGGCCGGTGGTGGTGGACTTGCCAGAATCGACGTGGCCGATGACGACGATGTTGATATGGGTCTTCTCCTTTCCCATTTTGGATGTTCGTTAAGTTCTTTCTTTCGGCAAAAGAGAATCGACACCTGAAAGTTCCACAAAAAATACCAGTTATTCCTCGAGTCCGAACCCCCCTCCCAGGCCCAGGGGCGGCCCGGCCCAGGGGCAGGGTGGCCATGGCGGACCCGCGTGCAGGGGCGCCCGACCCGCCCGGGTGGAGGCCCCGGCCCCGCCCCACCGGGGAGGGGCGGAGCGGGTGGGCGCCCCCC
>VZTO01022769.1:75442-132829 GCA_013400615.1 Syrrhaptes paradoxus | reverse complement strand
CCCCCCGCGTCACCCCCTCCCCGTGCCGCCGCGGCCGGGCTCGAGTTACCCCCGGCGGCCGGGGAGCGGGGCGGCGGGGCAGCGCGAAGGGCGGGGCCGGCCCGCTCCTTTGTGTGACTCACCCCGCCCGGGCCGCGCGTCCTCCATTTTGTGGAGCTCGCGGCACAGGAAAGGCGAGCGGCCATCTTTTCACTCGTGCATCGTCCCCCCCGCCACCGCGGCCCACGGCCCCACACCGGCCAACAGCCCCGCCGCCGCCCGCCACGCACCACGCGTCCCGCCGCCACGGCCCCGACGCCATCCGCGCGGCAGGGGAAGGCAGCGGGGCGCCTCGTGCCCCTCGCCAGCGCGGACACGCCAGTCCTCAGGTTCCCTCCCGGGGAAGGAGGACTAAGAGGGACGATGCGTCGCCATTTCCTCGACATGCACTCTCCCGCTGGGCCGGCTCCCCCGCGCCAGCGCCCCTCGCCCCTCCTTCCCGGCCCCCTCCCCTCTGCACACCGTTCCGTGGTGGCAGCTATGCCCGGGCTCGACCCTCGGCAGGCCCCCAGGCGGGAGGGCCCCGGCCTGGCCCCGGCCTGCCCCGCGCGAACGCGACTCACCTGACGGTCGACGGCAAACCCGGAGCGAAAAAGACCGACGGCGTGAGCGCCGCCCCTTATATACCCTGGGCGGGGGCGGGGCCTAAGGGACACGTCACCACTCCCGGCGGCCCCGCGGCACCACCCCCGCCCCGGCGGCAGCGCGGGCAAAGGGCGCTCCCCGCCCCCCCCGCGGGGCTGCGCGGCGGCGGTGAAGCGTCCTGCGGACGGGACTGGGGCGGTTGCGGGGCCCGCGGCGCCCTTCGCTCCCTTCCCGGAGCGGGGCCAGGGCTCCTCTGTCCCCCCGGTGTGTTGGGACGGCAGCGCCGATGGGGTGGTGCCGGGGGGCAGCGCCGGGGCTCGGCTTCCTTCCCGCGGTGAGGCGGGGCAGCGCCGGGAGGCGCCGCGGGTGCCGCGAGGGCCCGCTCCGAGCGAGTGGCTGTTCCGGCCCCTCCTGCAGAGGCCGGCCCCGCACCCTGCCCGGGGACGGGAGAGGTTCGCGGGCTGCGGCGCGGCCTCGTCCCGGGTAGGCCCTGGGGCACCGCCAGGCCCTGGGCCGCGATTCTTGTCAGAGACACGAGAGCTCCGTCCGCGGGACCCCCGCCGCTCCAGTGGTTGCGCTGGCTGCCCCACAGCTGTGCTGGAGAGGGGGGAGTGCCAGAAACCGCCCCCGGCCCCAGGTCACGGTGCAGGGCTCCCGGAAAGGGGGGGGGAGGGAGGGCAGAGCAGGGGCGGAAGGAGGCTTGGTGCACCGACCCCAGAAACAGCACCGTTGGAACTAAACAGAAAAAAACAACAAACAAACAACAACAAAAAAAACACCAAAAAAACCCCTCCAAGCTTTTTCCTTCTTGTACCATTAGAGAACAAAAGTTGTCTCGGCTCAGAAAACTTCGGCACAACAGTAGAAACGAAGGCAGGCAGGCCCGGAGCTGCATCTGCAGGGGGAACGCCGTGGAGAGCATCCCCTGAGCGCCCGGGATCTGTGGCTGCGGAGTGTAAGGCAAACTGGCCGCCCCAGCCCCCTGATTTCTGAAATCATGGCAACGAGGAATCATGGAACCCCTCACATATCAGAAATAAAAGCCCTGGCGATTCCAGGGGATTGTTCCCTGCTTTACTCTCAGCTGATGGAAGAAAATCCATTATGTATTGAACGGCTATGCTCCTTCCAGTTAATCTGAGAAGCTGAACAAACGTTTATGTTCTTTTAAAANAACGGCTATGCTCCTTCCAGTTAAATTAATCTGAGAAGCTTTGCATCTGCAAAGGAACAAAGCTACATGCTGTATTCTCTTTTTCAGGTACGTTATACACCTCTGTCAGAAACAGTTCCCTACACATACCCAACTATAATCCCATCCATTCGTCAGGATGCTCTTCAGGTTCCTGTTGTAAAACATGGAAGTAACTTCTTCAAAATTAAACAAAAAAAAGAACAATGACAACAACAAAATAAAAAAGCCCACCTCATGCATCTACAGTCTAACTTCACTCCAAATTTCTCTAGCTGAGATACATCCAGAATCAAATTAACTACATTAGAGAGCTGTAAACTTAGTATCATGGACTGATATGGAATTGAAGTGCTTCCACAACATCTGCTATTTTTCCACTTGCAAAATAATTAAAAAAAAATGCCTTTTGTAAAAAAATAAAAAAAAAGGTGATTTGAGAGGTGTCACCTTAGAGAAGATGCTGAGTTTAGACGACACCTTTTACACAAAAGGAGTACTTCTAGAGGTAGAAATGCATTATCATAAAGTGAGTTAATGGCTCAGGTTGAGGACCGAAGGGTAGTATTTGTAGCTAAGCAGCACTTTTTGGGTGTCCTATAAAGCAAAGGCTGTTTGTAAACACAGCTAAAAAGCTTTATTATTCAGGATACTTTGAAGTTAGCTTCTAAAATGTGTATTTCAGTAGGGGGTACTGACTGATCTGTCAAAGTATCCGTTCTCATAAAAAGGTAATTTAGCATTTTCCAAACGTAGTCAATGACTTGTGCCTCAACGGGGGGATGAGAAGGGAAATGTGTTACTCATTTCTGACATGGCCCATATTAAACTGCACATTTATTTTTTGGAGTCTTTTTAGACTTTTTAATAGTCTTTTTAGAAGACTTTCATAAATAAAGGCATTTAGAACTCTGTATTTCTTAAGATGGCAGTTTCTGTGGCATGTGTATAGCTGAAAGCTATGAAAGCTGAACTTACTGAACAAACTTAACCACGGTCCTAGTTCAAGTCTACAACAGTTGTTTTTTTCCCCTTCATTTAATTGAGTTTTCAAAAGAATTTTATTATTTCCTCTTTAATCTGTCCAATACATCCTTTTATTCTCTCAACAACTAGCATATGTCTTATTGTCCATTCCATTAGGAGAACATTCCTATTATCAATCTCACAAATATTTATACAGCTGGGGAGTTTCAGATATACGGGTAGCCTCACACAATTCAGTGGAAATGCACTCTGAAGAATCCTCTCAGCTAACAAACATGCATACACTGGACTAAACCCTCCATGCAAACAGCCGGTTACAAATTTTAGATTTTGTTCATTTGGCAAAAATAATCTCTCTGATACGAAACACTTAGGAAGAAACAGACATAAAAGATTTCAAGAAATCGAGATCTTTTGGGCTCGGGAAGAGTCCTCATTAAATCCATCCTGACTTCAGGAACAGGAGGACTTTGTGGGGAAAAACTTCTCCCTGGATGACTGGTGAGTGTATGCTGAACGGAGCTATGCTGTGGCCACGTATGCCTGCAGCGTAAGAACACAGAGAAGGGGTCTCTAAAGCACATCCTGCAGGAACCTATAGAATAGTCACCACTTAAGAATCTCAAAGATATTAAACTGAAAGTTATGCTGTCAGTATATCTAAGCCAAACGTTCTAACTTTCCAAAGTAAACGTTGAATGGATTTTGAGATCACAGAAGCTACTGCAGCATCACTTTATTTTAGCATGTGGCTCTAGCCCATACAGAATGTGCTACAGGCTTAGAACACAGTCACAGCCAGTGAAAGCAAGCCAGTAAATAAAATATGTGCTCACCGAGCATCTCTGAAGAAGGGGCATCTCTTTTGGCTAGGCTGCTGCACAGAGAGGAAGGTAACCAGCCCTTACACACCTCTTTTAACTGCAGTGAAAGGGGTCATTCAGGAGCGCAAGCAAACAGACTTTATAAGCACAAAACCTTAAACACAGATCTGATAAATACAGTTTATCAAGCTTACTATACATGGAACAGGCACGAAGATTTCTCGAGGGTGCTTTCAGAAAGAATGATGTCCAAAATTGCTAACAGTAACTGGTGATTGGCAAACCCGGATTCTGGTACACAGCACTATTTTGCAACACAATTAGCCTCATACTTGCTGTGGAATGCTTTCTGATCCCTGTGTTACAGCTGTCATTGTACCTACATTAGTCCAAATGTTCCACATAAACTACAGCACGAGCTGACAGCTTCACTTCCATCTCTGAGAGTTCTTGGATGCATTGATTTGTAACAGAAATAAAAAGCATCTAAATCTGTTATCAAATCCTTTTTCTCACATGATCCTAACGCTTACTACCAGATTTTACAATCATCTGTTTAATAAATAAAAGAACAATAAATAGAATAATGGTGTTATTTGTGTGTGAAAAGATTAGACAGAAAACCCGCTTTGAAAAAAAAAAAAAAAGGTTTAACTCTACTGGGTGAGGTAATCTAAACTACTTGAAAAAAGCTACTTTTGAAAGCTATTTAGCTCAGTACTAGTAGCTGATATTTTTATATAAATTAAGCTACTTGGTAAAAAGAAGGGACAACAGTAAATACACTTTAAGTTACTATCTTGGGAGATGGCAGGAAAGAAACCCCTCTATCCTTGGAAGTCTTTAAAACTTGGACTGGCTAAAGCCCTCAACACCCTTGACTGATCTCGCAGTGACCACAGACTCAGAAAATAAGGTCCTACAGTAGGAGGTATAAGAGAGCGGCCTCCAACACTACGGAGAGTATTCCTGGGATGATGACTAAGCAGCGACAATTTCTGAGGCTTCTGAATAACTTACCACGAGCCTCAGGCAGCATTGTTTCCCCTAAAAGAAGGTTCCTGCGGGAAGCACCGCTGTTCCAGGGACAGCATTTACGGGGGGAAGGTCTAATCTTAGAGAACGGTCTGCTTTACGAAAAACCCTCTGGACATTCTCTCCAAACCACGCTTGGCCACAGCACGAGAAGGACAATTCATAGTGAACGTTCAGTACCAGCTGAACCGTGACACCGAGGGTTTGGTGTCAGACAGCAGTGGGTGTACTGCAGATGTGAGCACAACAGCTGTGTTCAAACCTCTGTCCTGTGCAGTCTGCGTCCCTGAACTGGAAAACGAACGCACCTGGGAAGAAAAGAACCTCACAGGCGGCAGCTCCAGTAAGACTGTTCCGGAACTGAGCACCGAGTGGGAAGATGCATCCAGCCAGCCAAGGACTTCAGAAAAAAAAAGTAATTTCTCCTTTAGTTTAACCAAAAAGTGACCCTTCACTCTAGACACCTGACAAAGCTTCGATTGCTTCACTCGTGCCAGGCTAATTTATACCAGCTGATGACCTGGCTCCAGGGTGGGGTTACTGGACACCAATGCAGAATAAAGGTGAAGTAACCGCCATTATTACGGAGGAACAATATAATTTGTTAAACTGTTCTGTGGTTTTGCATCAGTGTTTTCCAACAGCAGACTACGGCATTGGTTCCTCTTCCCCAAATGGAATAATATTTTTACTAAATCCCACCACATTTTGGACACCCTAAATCAACGATAAACCCTTCTAGAAGTTCAATTCAAAGAACGCCCTAAATCAGAGCATAAAAAAAAAAAAAAAAAAGCATTGTGCATAAAGAAAGTGGCAGTCACTGAACAGAAAACTCCAGTGTAGAGTCAGTTTGGCTCTTGCTCTCAATTTATAATGAACTTCCAAAACTCCGTTTTAAAGCTGTGGTCTCGTGCTAAAAACATTTTGCCAAAAGCAACATATTTGTCCTTTTCTGCTGATAAGCCTGTGATGAAACCTTTAAGCGGGACCTCAGCTCCTCACCCACTGGCCATGCATTTTGGAGACCTTTGCTGAGCACTCACAGCAAGTGGGCTGTGCTCTGACAGCTTTGCTCCATGTGCCCACTCATAAGGTTCATTTTGCTGCCTCTCGCTATAGTAAGTTTGGAGCTGGCTTGTGCACTCGGCAAGCTGGAAGTTCACCAACAGAAAACCTGTAATTCTCTGCTCTCATCTTGGAGACCACCTGCATTCCTCTCTTTCTGCCTCTCCTACCAACCCAAGTAAAGGCAAGTTTTCAGGGAGGAAGACAGAGTCTACAGCTAGATTCCTAGAAGGGGTTTATATGAACCAAGAAAACCTGAAAGGCAGCTTATGGCTGCACGGAAGAGAAACGTAACAAAGGTGACTTAGGTGCAGACTGCACTATGCTACGGATTGGAGACAGTGGATGGATCGGGCACAGGCAGAAGAAGGGCAGTACTCAAGACGCGGGCTAGCAGGGATGTTGCAGACAGATCCAGCTCTTCAGCTGAAGGCCCATCCGTTGTTCACCCTCCCCTCTTGACACTGCTGTGGCTCTGAGCCTTGGCGCTCAGCCCAGAGGATCAGCTTCCACTGCAAGCACACACATCATTCCGCTGTGGGGTAACCGCAGAGCCAGAGGCGGTGCAAGCCCAGTCATTCAGGAGCTTTGCTCAGATTTCGTGTATATAGCATAAGCTTGGTATTTATTCAGTGAATTTGGATTTGAGACGACTGAGGCTTGGAAAGGCTTCAGAGAAGAACTATGGGAATAAATCTAGATCTGGAAAAGTACTTAATACTTGAGCTGTTCGATCTATACCGAGTTCACTGAAAGGCAGTTTGGGTTAGTCTCCGGAATTCTACAAGACAGAAAATTCTATAAAGGAAGACTCATGAGCCTGGACACAAAGACGTAAGAAGATTCAAGATTGTTGGTAGTTAAATTGAGGTAGAAATAGAAGCCAATTATTTATAATTGGCTATGAACAGTGGGACTCGCCTGCTAACAGCAGTAAGCCAACAGATGAAGTGCTCAATATTTGATTACGTTAGTAAAACCCCACCACAATAAAGGATAAAGAACTTGATTGGGGGTGAAGGGGAACAGGAGGGAACATTGACTTAAAATGATACCGTTGTTCTCAGCTAGCTGGCTCTAGTACAGCCTCTGAAGTGTTTGGCCAGATGAAGCTATCTCAGAGCCACTGCTGATTATCTCTGAAAGACAGGGAACGGAGAAGGTTCCAGAACACTTGAAAAACATAAAAACACCCCTAAATTGAAAAAAGGGAGGGGGAAAAGGCGGGGGGGCAGAGGAGGGAAGGGGGGAACAAACAAACAAACCACATGCATGAGCTGGGCAGTTATGGAACAGGTTGGTCTAATTTCAATTCCTGGAAAAATATATTGGAACAAATGAACTATTTTTAGAAGATAATAGGTTGATAAGTAGCAGCCCCAGACTTGTTAGGAGCAGATTGATTCAAACTAATCTTTTCTACTGTGACAGGTTTAACAGGCTCACAGAGGGGGAAATGTGGATATAATTTACATTAAGGGAATATTTGATACTTCTTACAGGCAACTTCATAAGTAAGCTCAGCAAACTTTGGACAAAACAAGAGATGTGCAGGAGACCAGCTGAAGATGACACATGATCAGAGTAATTGGTGATATCACTATGAATGGTTGTATCAAATCAGTTTTTGTGGGCACACACACTATTCCACCTTATAAATACACACAAATGTAATTTTAAATTGTACACTTCAGGGGAAGCAGGGGCTAAGCACTTCAAAGGTCAAGAACAGAATTCAGAAGAACATGGGCAGGTTAGGGAAATGTCCTAAAATAATTAGGAAGTAAATCAAGGTTAATATTTGTCCTTTCTAAGGAACAGTTCACTGCAGAAACATAGGAACAGTGGCAGGTAGCCAGCAGTCCTGCAGAAAAGGACCTGGGGTCAGAGTGTATCACCAGCTGAACTGGAGTCAACATTGCCATGCTCTTGTGAAAAAAGCAAACATACCGAGATGTATAAACAGAAGTGCTGTAAGATCTGTAAAATAAACCTTCCACTCTACTTAGCACTCATTAAAGCTTCTGCTGGGATACTGTGTCCATCTTAGGAGCCATGCTTCAGGATGATACCGAGAGACAAAACCACGGGAACAGCTTCTGTGGGCAGCTGGTGGAACCCCATCACTACCCAACATCTTACAAGCACCTCAATACCTATCGGGAACGTGGTTCAGGTACAAATAATGCTTTCTTATAGATGCATTAGATATCCAAGTCTCTTCAAGCCTCAGTTTCCAGAGGTTTACGTTACTTAGAAGATCTGTGCGATCATGAATGAGTTTCTTGCACCATAATTCCAGCTCATGTTGTTCAGCTCGGTAAGGAAATCTCCCCAGGGCTTCAACATGTTTGTATCAGCTGAAGGTCACTCTTTGTAGTGGAAAATGGAAATTCACAAATATTTCAATCACTAATCGTGAATCTCACCGTACAAATTCCATCTTCCACTAGGTGATCAAACACATTTCACTGAAAACCAAAAAGCTAGCCTAATGTAACTATCAGAGGAGTGTGGAAGGAAATGGAACAGTCCTAAACTCTAACCAAGAACGGTCAGGCTAAAAATGAACGACAGGAGAAGAAATGTTGTACCACAAACTCCTTCTGCCCAGGGGAGGTTATGCTGGTGCCGTTAGGAACAGAGCAGATTCCTGCCCGGCGTTATGTTATAAAACATTCACTCCATACTGGTTTCTTATCAAAATGAATTGCTGGAAAACATGTTTGGTTTCTCTATCAGTTTCTAAACAACCAGAAGAATGCTAAGAACCAGTGCAGGTTGCTTTCCCACAGGCAGTGATGGTATGGCAGGAGCTATCAGCCCAGTAACACCGCGGGGGAGGTCACAGTCCCGTCTGTGACAGTGCCTGTGAAAGGCAGCAGCTGTGCTTTGGCAAGGTGACCCACAGAGCTCGTACCACTGCACAGAGGAGACTTCGGCCCCATTAGACTGTGAGCGGGCGTTGAGTCAGCTCTCTGCGCCAGGGCAAACCTCAGCAGGAAGGAGAGCCAAGGCTGACCTGCCACCCTGTCAGACCACCAGGACGGTGGATACGGGGAGAACAGACGAGGAGAGTACCAGCTGTCAGACACTGACGCTGGAGCTTAGAGATGTGGCTCTCCCACAGGCCAGAACGAAGGTAAAATATGTGAAAAAGAAAGTCCGGGTTAGAAAAAGATTGCAAACCCATCCATAGAAGTGAGTTGTGTTACTGTCCTCTGCTGCCTGAAAGAGTAAGCGTCCTGCTCTCAGCAGGGACAGCCCGCACTGCCCACCCTGCGGATGGCGGCCACAGATCCCCTCTGTGCAAGGCAGGAGGACCGGGAGGGTCTGCTTCCTGACAGGCAGCCTCCGCGTAAGCCCGTGGGCTCTAACTCCAGGTTTTCAGTTCCGTATGCTGTTTTCGATCCAGCACAGAGACATTAAGCACCCCCAGCTGTTTCACGTACGTACGTTGTCATTCACCGCAGAAAACCCAACTCTGCACAGACACCCCACTGCCCCTCCACAGCTGAGGGGGGCCCCACCTAAGGCAGGGGTGAGAGTGCAATGGCAGTTGTAAAGAAACGCCGCTTTTTAGGAAGTGCATCTTAGCTCCTTCTCTAAATTTAGCTCTGTAGAGTCATCAGAGACCAAGGGCACCATCGCTATTTATGGGAAATAGTTCATACTTGCTTTGCAGGCTGATGCAGTCCGTTGGCTTCACAAAGCTGTGCGGTGAGTCACGTCACCCGGCAACGGTCTCACACCCGAAGGAATGCAGGAAGCAGAAACTCTTGCTCACTTGCTCCCCTTTCCTTTTGGGATATTCCTGAGAAACAGCAGCCGCTAGCAACAGTTCAGAACAGCATTCCTATGGAGCAGGCAGCACCCGATGGGGTAAAACACGCCACAACGCAGAGAACAGGAAAGGGAAAAGGAAGTCTATTCCAAATGAAAGTTTTTAATTCCTTCCCTTAAGCTCACATCTGAGTTCAGCGAGTTGAAAGTTGTTCGCCAACGTCTAAGTTAAACCTGTGCAGCTGCGAAAACCTGCCAGAAGAGCTGCTTTTCTCCTCTGTCTGTCCAGATTTCCTGCACTGGCTCTGGGGATTGTACAGCTGAAAGGGGAGTGAGCAGTGAAGCCATCCACAAGAAAGCTTTTTTGTGTTTGGTTGGGTTTTTTTGTTTTCTATTCAATCACCCAGTTGACCAAAGTAACTCCACAGCCACACGATCCCCAGATCACAGGAAGTGGGATATATCATTTAGGTGGCAAGGCTCAGTTACATCAATTAGCTACAGAGTGAAATTGCACTCTCATGTATTCTCTTGGCTAAGCTACGCAGTCCTTATAACTGATTACGCTGTGTCACACATTACACACACCCCTACGAAGCCCAGACCTGGATTTCATGGTTAACCTTGTGAAAATACACTTACCTCTTTCAGAAAGATTCTCAGTATTTTTCCACAGCAAGTCTGTTTTTCCACTAATTCCTGAGTATTCATTACTTAGCAGAGAAGCTGGTAATATGCACAAAATAAGAATTATAACTTACAAGTTTATAACAGCATTATATTACTTTTCCCTGTGTGCACGACTAGGTAAAGTCAGACCATCTTGGCGTGACCCGAATTGTGTGACAACATCTATGATCCCTTAATTCTGACTTCTGAACCAGGAATTGCATGTTGGTTTTTCCTGTTATTTGTTTGTTTTTTTGGTTTGTTGTTGTGGTTTGGTTTTTTTTTTCTTTTTCTTGCTGTACACATGTACAATGCCTCCTAATGAGGGGCTGGGACTTAAAGGGTACCATCTCAAAGCACACAAACAACAACAGACAGTGCCCAGATACACCCATCAATCTATTAATGGCGATATGCAACAGTTACACCTGATCATGTATTGTCCACTCTCTGCTCAACTAATTCTTTTGATATGATGAATAAGCAACAATTACAGAAGTGCCCAAATGAATCCAGAGTTTGTATTTCACTGAATTTTGCTTAGACATTTTTTTTTAAAAGAGAAAAAGAAAAAAAAATTATTGACCACCATGTTCTTTTACTGCATCTTAGAGAAGCAAAACCAGGTTTTTGGCATTTCAGGCTAATAGACATACCCTCTAAGCAGTAGTTGGCAATATTCTCTCATTTATATTCTTAAATAGTTTTTTAGAAACCTATCAACCAAATATGCTTTGATTTCAATTTTACAAACCACTCCATTCTTCCATATTTCCTCTCTTCCAGGCATAATGCATTTTCATATCCAGTGATTGCCTACAGCACAGCCTAAGCAGGGGGAAGGTATCACTGCAAAAGAGATAACACAGCGACTCTTTCGGATTACAAGACCAATCCACTCAGGGCTTCTTTAAAATGCAGTATGAAAACAAAACAATGGCAATAGCCTTTGCCATGGCTTTGAAATTATGATTTGAGCCAAATCAGCAAAGTTTCCAAACGGCTACAGATGCACCTTCGATGTCTGCCATAACGGCAGCAGTGAAATGTCTGACATCCTTTCCCTCTGAACAGGCACAGAGGAGGGGAATGCAGACCACCCCTGGAACACCGGCAACACCTGTATCACCTTTACCAGAGGGCCTCTCCCATAGCCTACAGGGGCATCTCCCCAAAGGTACCCGTTTTTGAATGAGACCAGAGCAGGAACTAATTCAAAGTGAAAGAAAAAAGAGAAACCACAAACCTGTGTTAAAAAGCCCAAATCTGTTTTTACTGCACAGATTGCCAGAGAGATGAAATACAGCATATCACCCTCATTTTACCTTACCAGAAGCATAGGATGCTTTCAGGTGGTTCTACTCCAGCTCCTCTTAACACAACAAAAATTGCTCCTGCTGCCATCCAAGCAGCAGTGGAACAGGTTTTCAAGTTACTAAGGAAAGCCACGGTGATTAAGCATGATTTATAATCCTGTCGTTCTTACGACATGCTAGGCAAGTCTCAGTCCAAAAGTACCCACAAGGATCTGTCAATGCTCTACTTGAGAGTGTTGGCATACAGTTCTCGGTAATGGGCACGTGTCAGAGGTTTCAAAATAGACACAAAATTCCCAGGGGAGGAATTATAAAGCAGGTCTCGTATCACTGTAACTGGGGATGCAAGCAAAAAATTTATCAGTGTAACCACATTTATCCTCGTTAACTTGAGGCACATATAGCCTCTACTACAGTGCTACCTTTGTTGAGAATGTAACAGAAACTACACAGTTTAAAAAAAAAGAAAGAGAGAGAGTTAGCACACGTACACAAAGTACCTGTCCTGAGCCCTTTTCAATCAGATCAGGGCCATCAAGAGCAGGGAGAACAGCCCAGCCTACCAGGCAGTCCCTGTTTGCAGTAAAGTGTGATCCAACGCCGGTGTCAATGTAAAACCAGCCCCAGGTGCAGCGATTGTAAGGTTTTCACTTCCACAGCTTAGTAGAATAAAATGGCAGAAGGCTCGGTCACCAGAAATAGAGTTAACCAGAATAAATTCATCCCTTTGCTCTAGGAGTCATAAACTTACCGAAACTCGACAGACAGCTCACCTACACTGGGAATGACTAGAAGCAATGCCGCTTGCGGTATACAATACACAGACTGCTGCCTTTAACTCCCTCCTCCTCCTAAGCAAGACAGTCTAATCCAGTGTACCTGTACCTGCCTTTTCTCATATTTTATACTTTGTTGAATTTTTTTTAAAGCTAATAGCTGCAATATGTGGATGTTAAACAAAACATCTAGGTATTAGTAAGTCATATGATTGACTCACGACACAAAAAGTAAGAGTTTGAGCCCTATTCTCCTTTTCCAAATACTGAGAATTGCAGTGTCCTGGAAATTACTCACATAGTTCCCAATTTGTCGCTTAACTGAAGAACTAGACTTGCATCACACCGATATCCTTTAAAAACTCTCATTTTTAACGTAGCTGGTGTATAAAACACGGAGCTGACTTTACGCAGCTAACAGAGCCTGCGCTGGCCCGACGCCTTTGCTGGAGGACGCGTTGCCCCTCGGCGGGAGTCCCTTCCTAGGGACACTGCTATGGCTGCACCGGAGCCCCTGCCTTCAGACCCCTGCTTTGTGCCTTCACGAAGGTCAGCGATAGTGTCCAGCTTCCCCTCCTGTGGGACCTGTTTTCTGGGTGTGAGACCCTCCCACAACGGAGCCATCACACCTCGGCCACCGAGGGCTGAGGCACCCCAACCGCTCATCCCGCAGGGACAGGCCAACTGGGCACCGCAGGCCCTCCTCTGCAGGGTGCAGCAAGTCGCTCTCGGGACCAGTTCCCCTCTCCACCGGCCACCCCCTCTCTCCGGAGCAGCTGCCTGTCACCCTGTCCCACCGAAGGGCCACAGGCAGCGAGGCTGTGATGCCGCTGTGACGCCGTGACACTCGAGGAGCTCTGGAGGCACAGGGACAGAACACACCCAAGCACTCGCTGCGTTGCTGTGTCACTCGTACATCACTGACCAGCTCCCTTCTGCCTCCCTGCTCCAGGCAATCCTTCTCCGAGGGAGTCAAGTGAGCCCACTCAGACCTTTCCACCAGCAGAACTGCCGCAGAGGGTGACCGCGAGGGTTCAGCCTGAAGCCATCTGCAGCTAAAGCAAAGGCTGCAGGACACCACAGCTGGGGGCAACAACCTCAAACAGACTGCCTGTGGGGGCGGAGGGGCCTTGGGGGGTGCTTTCGGGCACAACTGAGGCCTGTGGGGGAAGGTCTGGGACATTTCTTTACGAGCAGTTCTCAGATCAAAATCCAGGGCAGGAAAGGCACTGTACAAAAACCACATTAAATTCTCGTTATTGGTTGAGCTAATTGACTTGCTGATCTTGAGATTTTTGAAGGCCCAGCATTTTAGGGGAAATTATTTCCATCTGATTGCCTTGAACTCCTGTAGTGCTTTGCCCACGTTGTCCTCTGAGCCTTGGGGACGCGTGCGAGGTGCCTGCCGGGGGGCCAGCAGGAGAGGGGTGCTGGCGGCGGTGGCCGTGCCGGGGCAGACGCCTCCTGTGGCTCTCCATTGTTGCAGAAACATGCACCAGCTCAGCACAGCCCCGCTCGGCGCTCTAAATCCCCGCTTTTGTGTTTCCTCGGCCAGAGAGAGCTGCTCCGAGCAGCTGCCTCCTTGCCTGCTGCCCTGAGACAAAGAGATGTACAACCGCATGGCTGTGCTTCATGACCCGGCTGAAGAGACACGAGTCAAACAGGAGCTGCACGTCAACCACCCGTCTGTGCACGGGCTTGTGATCTTGTGAGTCAGAACAACTGAAACAGGCACGGAGGAAGAGGAAACCTATAGAGCGATTTATTTTTTTCTCCTGTAGAAAGACATCCGCCTCTGTAAAAGCGTGTTTGTACAGGTTGTGCATTGTCTGAACAGTGAAACTTTCATCTGGGCTCCAAAGCGACACTCTCGCTCTTTAACTGCCATTGAGTAGAAGCAGACAGATGGATTTAGTTTGGAATTTTGTTTTGGTCTGTTGGCTTTTTTTTTTTCTTTGTAACAAGTGGATCCTCAGTTAGAAGTGAAGCCAGCCGCTTACAATTCAATTCCAGCAGTTCAAACTGGTTGCTTGCATTTTGGCCACTTGTTTAATACAGTTGGTATTTCCAGTGGTCAAAAGTAACCTTTGAAGTTAGCACCCCACTCAGAGGAGAGCTGCGGGGAGGAATCACAGCTTCTGGGGCTTGTGATTTTAGTGTGTTCTCAGATTTATTGAAGAGGACTGTTGTGGATTGATTTTCACAGCCTCTTTCAGTAGGAGGGGATAATTTCAATCCCAAGAACACAGCACTGCGTGCGAAGCGATAGATATCTATTACATGTAAGCCTGAGTGAACATATTCTGCACGCACTGTGACTAGGGCAGCCAGAACCCCAGCTGCTGCCCAGCTCTAGAGACAGTCCCCCCCGTGTCTGTTTGTCACATTCAAGGTGCTGGCTGCACACAAGAAGCTCCACAGACCTTTGATCTACACCTGCTTAGTGCCCCTGTTATCTTCCCAAACCCTTCCCAGCTCCACAAACATCACGCAGTCCTTGTTCCCAGCTCCTGAGGATGAGAGGACTGATGAAGGGGGCTGTTAACAGAAAAAACTGCCCATTTTCTCCTACAACAGGGAGTGAGTGCTGATTATTCAGCTCTTGGTTTCCAACCCCCAACCTGCCACAGAAGGGGGAACAAGGGTGATTTCCACCCTCTGCCTGCAGGGCTTCAAGCCCACTTCTCCCTCGGGAGGAAGAGCTTGGGGCTGTGGGCTCTCTACCAGTTACCTATGACGACGCAGCTTTGCCACATCCCATCCCATCCGCAGATCTGGCTTTAGGTCACGCTCCAGCAAAACACTCTAGCAGATGTTTAGCTCTCCATAGCTGCATAAAGTAACACTGACACCAGTGTGACTCCGCAGGGAGATGTTAACACTGCTGTCCCTGTGAATCCTCTTCCACACTCTGATCCTTCCCTATTACAACGTACGTCTTGTATTTGCCAGTTTTCTCTATTTTCAAAAGTATGCAGAGATGCTGAGCAAATCTATCAACTATATAGTAACAATTCAAACATCTTGATTTCTCATTCTCTCACACAAGAGCTTTTAAGCTCGAGCAGGAGCTATTTTCATATTAGAAAGCATTAACACAAGTAACTGCACTGGAAGTAGATTCCAAAATATGCACATCTCTTAATTTGAAAAGAAAAAGACAAAGACTGCACTAATAAAAAAAACCCCAAACAACATTCAGGACAAGAAATTAAACCTTTCCATAGCTATTCCAAATTAATTTGCAGTTCAGCCTACAGTTGAACCAGTTACGCAGTTATGGATACTTAAAAAAAAACTCATCAGCTTCAGTCTCAGACCTTCAATCAGCCTGCTGACTGTGCAGAATGAACGCCAGTTATGACGACGGCAATGACAGAGACTTGATGGCAAACCAGACTCTGGCAAATAATTAATTTATCTGTAATTGCTCTGGACTTTATTTCCTGTCCTATCTGCGCAGAGCAACACGTTATTACCTCCTTTCTACTGCACAGCAAAACTCACCCTCCTCTCCCCTCCCCTCCCAGTTACTGGGTACTCGCTCAGCTGAACAGAACCCCCCTGCAAGATGCACTTAACACGCACACCATGCAAATTTGAAAGCATCATCAGCTGGTCAACTCAAAACCAAATTTCACTTAGTGGCATTTTGTACATTCATACAGTTCAAAGCTCATTCAGAAGACACACATTTTTTGGTGTTATTAAAAGGAAATGCCCTCCTTTATTTTCCTCCCTCTGGCAGAATTAAGTTTTGAATTGAGCTGCAGAATCTGCTCCATGACAGCTTCCTTTTAGAGACAGCCACAGCAATAGTTCTCTTTATATTGTCACATTGTGGCAAAAACTACCTGTGATTTTTAGAATATAGTGTTTTCCCTAAACTGCTTATAAATTATCAGTTGTTGCAGGACTCTTGCTTAATTTCCTTTTAACAAACACAAGGAAAACTTTTTTCCCCTTCAGTAGCAACTGTTTAAACTTGTATTTACAGAAGGCACTTGTCACTTCTTCTCCATGGAGCCCAGATAGTCAGGGAAAAAGGAGTGGTTGTTAGTTGGTTTTGGTGGCTCGTTTTTGTTTTTGTTTCCCCTGTCCCCCATCCCTTGCCTTTCACACTCCACCCCCCAAAACCAAATAAACCCTCTGGCCCCATCTTCTCAGCTAGCAAAATGATTCAGAAAAAGAAGATTAGTCACTTATTGCTAGAATACATCATCAGAAGAGGTAGCCACAGAAACATCAAGAGACATGCTTTCCATCAGAAAACATGACAATATCCATGTCTGGCTGAGCTAAACTTGTCAAGTGTCTACACTAGAATCAAATTCAGGAAAAGACCAGAAAAACTAATATACGTACCTCCTGTTCCGAAGTAGCCATATAGAACCTTCTGTATAGCACAAAAAAAAAAAAATTAAGAAATTCGTTTCATTAAATTTCCTTCCAAGAACACTTTATGAAAGGCTATCACCACTCTTCAACTCAGCTTTACTTCACAGCAAGTGGATATCCTTTAAAGGGAGGGGAAGGCACACAGGATTTTGGCTTCGTAAGCCACACTTTCTTCCATTGTCATGCCTTGGGCAGCTCAGAAATTCGATGCAGTTATTACCGGTTATTACCAGTTATTACCAGCTACAGAGGAACAGGTAGACAGGTAAGCACCATGCACAAGTGCCTATACATTATGAAGAGTTATATAAATCCTCACCAGTTTGGCATTTTAAAAATCCTACACAAGCTAACTCGTATTTTTGGGTGTCAAATCCTCCAGACTTCTTCAAGGTACACAGCTGACAGTTGGCATCCTCAGAATAAAGAAATAGTGAATTAAAAGCCACAGCCATTACTTTGTGGCCCTTCCTCTTTTACAAAGTGTGACGAAGGCGCTTTTCCAGGCTGTAAATGACCATGGTTCAGATCTCAAGGCAACACCCATGTCACGTGCTGTAGGATATTCTGCTGAGCGTCATTCTCTCTGTTACCAGTTGGTAGAATTTTGCACTACATGTTCAAAAAAATATTCAAGCAGAACTGTGTCAGAAGACATTGAGGAGAAGGCACTTAAAAAATACCTGGCACCACTAAGGCATGGTCCCAAAGCAGTGATTCAACTCCTGCTCTGGTTTTGAGACAACTTCCCTCCTTCCAGGTGGACATCCTAATCAGAGGGTTCTGGATGGAACAGAAAGCATAGCTTCTTACTCCGGTATATCTGTTAAAGAAATTAAGTAAAAAACTATCACAAATGTTGTTTAGAGGAAGACACACATCAAAAACCTGCCCAGTTTTTGTCAAGGTCCCGTGTCACGCAGGTGAACTGAGACCAGAGGTACTCAAAGCCCTTGTTACTTCTGGAAATACAGAACATGAGAAGTGTTTTTGAACAGATGGAACTGACTGACAAGAGCTGTACAGACAAGAACATGTTAATGTCATAAAAATGTACCATGATTAGAAGAAAATATTTTGACAGCTTTTTTCCTACAGATTTTCCTTTTTTGAGCGTGGTGCAGAAAGGTAAAAAACTGTTAAGTGGGTGGGGGGGTGCTTAGATGAGAAGAAAACAAAACCTAGTATGCTGGTCAAAAATTTATAGACTGCTCAGTTGCCGAGACACCCAAAACTGATTCAGTTTTAACTTGGTGATACAGTGTCTACGTTCACTTCTCCTGCATCTACTCCCTTATGTATCTATTTTAAAATTTTGATATTCAGCTAAGCTGTTTTTAAGGAAAAGGACTCAAAGCATGCGAAGCTGAAGTTTCCAACTTCAGAAGAGGCGATATAGCAACCCTGTCTACACATTGCCCTGCTCACAACCTCCAGAAAAGCAAAGGCATCATTCAATTTAGTCTATGTAAAGAAATTTTTTTTTAAATTTTTGGAACTTTATTTCTTCCTGTTTAACCAAGGCTACGGAAAGAGGACAAATTTCTGTAAACACAGAGTGGAACTATTCCTTGTAATACAGTGTCAGGTGGAAAACAGTACTCACCTGTAAAGCTGTTCAAGAAACCTCTGAAGCAGGTAATTTTCCAGGAAAACATTAACCATCCCTTAATGCAGTCACCAGTCTTGTGCAGCATACTTTGAGAACGGTGTCCCAACTTTAGGGAGATAGTAATTTTCAACAACAGATGCACATGTGAACATTCATTCCGTTTATTGTGGAAACACCAAAGACACAATATAGGTTTAACATACTCCCCACCCAGCAACTCCGAGTTTAATCTGAACTTCAGTGTTCACTGTGGAAAGCTGCAGACACATGGATCTAAACACAGTCCCACCATCAGAGAACATGATGCTTCAAGGAAGGTCAAACCAACACGGCTCGTAAAGCTAAACGAAGAGGCAGATGCCATTTCCCAGAAATGAAGGAAGGTAGGCTCCACTGGAGCAGCCTCAGCACCGGGCTTTTCTTTTGGGTTGGTGGTAAATGAAAAACCCAGAGCCCAGCGATTTCTCTTTTTTACCCAGTTGCTCCAATCCAGGAATCTTTGGCACAGGCATTTTCCTTTGCTTTGTGACTACAAGACAGTTCAGCCATTCATTCTGAACACTGTTCACAGCCCTCAGTCAATCCTCCTGTGTGGCATCTCACTGCATCTCGTGCAGAGGATGCTCCCGAGTGTCACATTCTGTGTTGATAGGAGACAAACTGCATCAGGTCACCGCACTGGTTCTTTTTTACTCTGACTAGCACACAAGGCTATTAGAGAAGAGAACTGATTTTCCTCATTATTCCCCACACTGGCCATATTTTACTGCATTTACCCCAACAAGCTGACAAACATCTCTGTATGCAAGAGGAAAGAATTCACTCCACTGATTTAAAGAGAGAAAAAAAATGGAACTGCAACCTGAAAGTTATTTTAAGGTAAGCATGCAGGTATTCTGTTTCTAGTTCACTCTTGCACACTGCCTAGATTCAAACCACAGAGCTGCACTGCTGCTGCTTTGCACAGATGAATAAAACACAGTCTATTTTAAAAGCCTGCACCAGGGAGGACAGTAACACATGGCTTACTGTCAGTCACAACAGCAGATTTCACTTCCTCATTGCTCTGTCACTGTGGAGCTGTATTTGTGACACAGGGAAAGTTTATGTATTGAAAACTTGTGCGTACAATAGAATAAAATAATGTGTGCGCTTCTTTGACATCAATTAAAACACTGACAAAATAAAACCATTATAAAAGATTGTAGAAAACTAGAGGTCTTCTAGACTTTCAAACAGCAAAAAACCTACC
Source organism: Syrrhaptes paradoxus (assembly GCA_013400615.1). NCBI lineage: Eukaryota > Metazoa > Chordata > Aves > Pterocliformes > Pteroclidae > Syrrhaptes > Syrrhaptes paradoxus. The sequence continues at coordinate 113,293 of VZTO01022769.1, read as the reverse complement.
AACCTCATCAGGGAAATCAGAGCCCTTTTCCGGATACAACTCTGTGTGTGCCATTCCTCCTTACAGCGCTACGTAATCACTTTGCTTTTTCCTCTCATTTCAGTATCAACAAATATCTGCCTACACATTGATTCAGAAAATATTAATTAAAAACTGGAAGGAATTGGAGCCTAGCACAACAATTTAAAATGTTGTCTCTGATCATATATTTGACATCGAGTCTTAGCATGACACGATTGTATTTAATCCAAATAGTTTCTTGTTAGGAAACAGCACACCTATGCTGTCAAATGATTTTCAGTACAAAAGATAAAACAGTTTAACTGAAAAGCTCTGAAGACTCCTAGGCATCAGTAGGGAAGGCACTTTTCTGGTCACACAATTCTAGCACGTTGGGATTCAGCACAGCTTTGGTATTTCAACATCTCCTTCAGTTTCTATGCAAGTGATATCCACTGACTGCCCAGTTCTGAACTTCTCCACTTGCAAATAATGCAAAGAAAATTGCTCCGAACAGATTAATAGAAGCAGCAATATAGAAAACAGTCTGCCATTCTCCCACAGTATTCTGTGAAAAGGAGAAAAAAAAATGCAATCAATTTGCAGCTCCACACTCACAAAAAAGTAATTTAAAACCGACACTACGTGTCTTACCTATTTAAATGTAAATGCGATTCAGCAGATTTCATAGCAACATAAAAGCACACAAATATAAAAGATCAAACCATCAGAATAGATAACGTCAGTTATTAACACAGCCTACACAGACAGTCCTATCAGAACTGCTTCGAGTGTCTGGACGGGTTCATCATCCGAGACAGCACTTTCATACCGAAGTTCACATCTGCACGAAGGCTACACGGACGCAGAGGATGCTACTGCACGAGGAAACACCACCTTGCTGTCGAGTCAAGTGCTCCAAGGGCTGAAGTGCTCTGCGCTACACAGCAAGATATTCTTAATGACTGCTGCGTGGATGTCCCAGAATCATAAGTTTCTTAGCTCAAACAAGGTAGCTATCTTTACTCAGTTTTCAACAGGAATCCTCTAAATTCTGGTGTTTAAGAAAGGCCTTAAGACATGGGTAGCAAAAAACTGTTTTTTTTTTCCCTTTATTTTCTTTTAAAATAACGTAATATCAGTAGATGTCTTAAGGCTTTTTTTTTCTTTTTCCTTTTTTTTTTTAATTCTAGTTGACTGCTGTAACAAACCTGTGAATGATCTTACTACAAAAACAGAATAATACCAGAACAGTGCATTAGTATGGGGAAAAAACCCCAAAACAAACAAACAAAAAAATCCCACTTGTTAAGATGTCTGGAAGAACTAATTTGTGTCCAAACATGTGTTAATGAATATTGTAATATTATTTTTAAGGAAATCATTGGAGAGATAACTCCAAAAATTCAACTGTATCGATAGACTTACTCCTCCCATCTTCCTTTCTTGAAAGATTTTAGAATAATTCATATAGTTGATTTAAAAAAAACAAAAAAACAAACCAACAGATCAAACAACTCCTCACTCCCTTTTCTACTCTAAATCACCCTTTGACTAAACTATCTTGGAAGTCAAATCTAACACTGTTCACATTGGGTGTCTTGTGAAACTAAGCTCAGGACGGTGCATACAAGGGGATGTGTTACAGGAACATTTTCCTCTAGTTTCTCACTCATCCAACAAATGCTGACCTTACAACTCAACACCTCCTGTGAGAGGCTGATCTTAAAAAGACAAGTAAGAATTTGTCTTAATTTACTAAAATAATACCACAACTGTTTCTTCTAGTTGGCATTTTAACAGTTTTACTGTGATAAAAACATCTTTATTTTACTCCTAAAGAATATAAGAGGCGAGTCACTAAACTGTTGAAGTCCTACACAGGTCTTTGATTTTACCTTTATTTTCCTGATTCAAATCAGAAGAACAGAGGTTAGAAATTAAGTCATTCACAGCAATGGAGCAGTAGGACTTACACATATAACCCAGATTTCATTCAATGACTGCAGACTTGAGAAGAGAGTTTCCATGCCATGGAAACTTATCTAAAGATGTAACAGCTGAAGAAATAGTGAGCAGACTTACCTGATGAGTGAGATTCTTGGCGATTACTGGTCCCACCATTCCTGGGATGGTAGCAAAAGAATTTGTGATCCCAAGGAGGATCCCAGCGTACCTGCAAGAGCAATTGTTAACACTGCTTATTAACGTACCCTGCCTATCGGTCATGGAAACAACCTGCCCAACCGGAGCGCTGAGGCCTCATCCTGATCATGCACATTAGAACACAGATATCCCCCTGGGAATGGTTTGCTTTTATTCTTGTAACAACTCAGTACGTTGCCCAGGGAAGCTGTGGATGCCCCATCCCTGGAGGGGTTCAAGGCCAGGCTGGATGAGGCTTTGGGCAACCTGGGCTAGTGGGAGGTGCCCCTGCCCATGGCAGGGGGTGGAACTTGATGATATTTAAGGTCCTTTCCAACCCAAACCATCCTGTGATTCTATGATTCTGTGATATGTCTCTATTTTCCAGAGGCTAGTTATGGAATTTAACTGAAATTACTCGCGGCTTTGCTCAGGATCCACAATCCAAACACACATCCCCTTTGCTAAGCCACAGCCCAACCGTCTGGAATGGATCCCCAGGAGAAGGCAGAAAAGAAACACTGCATGCCTTGGAGCGGAACGACAGCAAGGAGCACGACAGAGCGCTGGGTGGCAACACCAAGAGCTGGGTCAAGCATCCTTGCCAAAAACTATCTGCCCAGAAAGCAGCATCACCAGTGTGGATGTACATCCCCACTGGCACCACAGAGGATGTTCCAACGACCCAAGTTCAGACGGCGGCAGCAGTCCTTCCCTGCAGCTTTCTGTGGGCCAAGAGGAAATGGGTCTGACCCAACCAGCTTTGCTGGCTGCCATTCCTGCAGCTCCATTCTGGGGCCTCCTGCTTCACGAACGCGTTGCTCTGGCACACACACGTGCATGCGTATGCAGCAGCGGCCGTAAAAACTCGCTGGGAAAAGCTGGCAACATGCTCAGGATCCGAGTCCAGCAGCTCGTCTCCAGGCAGAGATCTCTCTCGCAGGAGTTTTGCGGTTCCAAAAGATCACGTTTTAAACTGTACCACGAGCACAGACTTGTGAGAGACTGAAGAGAAGCCGAATCTAGACCTGTAACAGCAGAGCTCGACCTGCCAGCCGCCAGAGCACAGACCCCTGGGGTTCAGATGTCCAAGGTGGATTTGCTGCCTGAAGAATCACACAAAAGACTCACAGCTGCAGCTCACCACAGGCGACAGGAGTTGTCTCCAGCGATCACTTTAGGCTGCTTAGCAGAGTGAAGTCCTCACTGATTTTAGCAACAGAGATTTAACTTCATCTCTAAAGACAGATGCATAACTTTGACATTTTATTTACCAAAACAGAAGAATCCAATCAAACAGCAATGTTACACAAAGTTGTGATATGTGTATGCAGCCCAATGATACTGGAGAAATGTGTTTTCTCCTGAGAAAGAGAATTCTCTAGCCTACTAGTTGTTTTTTCTTGGAAGTCAGCACTACACATCAGTTTGAAGCATGGCAATGTATTTCAGACTGAGCTCCAATGCCTTAATTATAATGATCCTTATTTCTTATAAAGGTAACGTAGTCGTCTGACCCCAGAGAAGGGTTAAGAATTAACTGGCCGTTATGAAGCTGCATGTGAAGGAGTAGAAGTTTCCCATAGGCAGATAAGCACACACAGCAAAACCACACTTAAAGCTTCCAGTAGAGCCAAACGCGTTTTGTTTTCAACGTGTTCAAGCACTACAACACCGCTAACACACACTTTCAGAACCGAACACAGCCCAAGAGTTTCCCTGGTCCCAAAGACCTTTGGCAGCCAGTTGCTGGGCAGATGCCCCTGGTTGTACCCAGCGTTTCTGACCCAGGCTGTGCTCCTGATAACGTTCCCTGTTCGATGCAGATAACTGCTGTGCCGCTCCCTCAGCACCGTGGGGACTCACACGGGAAAGCAAAAAGCGACACGTCTGTAGAGAAAGACTAAGAGCAAGGTGCTGGTCAGGTTCTTACGGCACAGAGGGGATAACCAAATACAAACTGACCTGCAGAACAGTTCAGGAGTAAAATCAGGAGGGAAAACAAGATATGTGAAGAGTTCAGTGTATAACAGAGACACGGGAATATTATGAGGGCTCATGGTAACAGCGATGCTAAAAACTGTGATAATGGTCACACGGTGCTGTAGATCTAAAGAGCTCGAACAGAACACATTTACCCCACAAGAATAATTTCATCTCCCTCCAGTCCCTGACCCCCTCCAATTCAAAACATAATTCAATGGCATAATAAATACATGTTAGAAACCAAAGACACACAGCAAATATTGTTCTTCCTTCAGTATCAGTATTTCATTCACTTTTTCCTGTGAATATAACCATTATTTCTTTAGTATAATGCAGCTTTTAGTAGCAACAAGAGACTCTTTGCTATTCTAGTCAGCATACTTTTAACTGATCAAAACGGACATTTCAGTGCATTCTGAAACTGCTTTGAATCACTCCTGGTTATTCTTATATCTTTCAGTAAATTAAAAAATAATAAAAATCAAGCCCTAGGTAAAGCCTTAACAGAGGTTTCCTTCACATTTTTAAGCAGATCCCATTTTCATATTTCTACAATTTGGTCAAGCATTCCCTTGAAATTGTGACTGTCTGCCTTGGACATTTCATCCAACAAAGTTCAGACAGTTGCAAAAAGTTAAGCAGAGGGGAAAAAAAGCTTCTTTTTCCTCTTGTCTCAGATGTTTTTGCATTCTGTATTTGAATAAATTCTTTTTCTATGACCTTTCTTACAAAGACACAGCCTTTTCCTTCTCTGTCTCCATTTGGAAAGACTTCCCTGAATTAAAGCATGCACACGCTGAAGAGAGGATCGCTGATGCCAGTATCACAGCATCCACCCTGGCCATGTTCCCGTCCAGGAAAGCTCCTGCGGATGCAGCTGTTCACCTCCAGAGGCCGTGCAGGGCCACAGTTCTGAACTACCAGCAAGACAGCTCCTCTCCTGCACCCCTTCAGCCTAGGGCAGAGGAAGGAGCTTGGTTTAAATGCAAAGGGAACACGAGCAGGACTTTGCCGAGGGCAGGAAGAGCAGAGCGGGATTTGTCAGAGGGACCAGCAGCAGTCCATGCGGTGACTCATCACGCCTGCGGACAGGTATCAGCCTCATGCCACATGATTATTTTCTTGTGGCTTCTTTCAACACCAAAAATACTCTGTGTACTGTCATATACAAATTCACCCTTGGGATAAACACACAAGAAATGCAAAATGAAGTGTCAATTAGAAAACAGACATCGTCCTAGCTCTGGAGACCTCAGCCGCCACCTCGCGCACACACCTCGCAGAGGCACACGCGGCAGCTGCACCGTTTCCTTCTTCCCCGACAGCTCTGCCCCAGGCAGGGGACAGGGTGGATTGTGCTCACTCAGCCAGACCCACGTCACATTTTGTTTCACTTCACCTGCTCAATGCACGAAGCGAAGCCTTGCTTTCCGCATACTGTTCCACTGCTGCAAGTAGAATTTAAATAATCCCAAATGCTTTCCAGTAGAACTCTTCAAAACATTATTTTCACAATACTATTGAGAGATGGGGGCGACAACATGAAGCCCATCCTATGGGCAGGAAATGAAAACACAGGCCAAGAACGCGTGCACCTGCTGGGTGCTTGGTTTGAGATCCTCAGGACCTCATTTTAAGAGTACATAACAGCATTGTTCTCACATCCAAAGAGCAGAACTGACTTCTACACGCACTCTGATTAACACCATTTTTCCAAACCAGAACTTAATAACCTGCAGAGGCATATGAAAACAAGCAATAAATCAGCCAGGCCCCGATTAATCTCACTGGATCCCACATTAGCTTCTCAGCTGGGATGTTTGAACTCGGGCTCGAGCTGCAGCAGACTTCCTCCACCTCTTACGGCAGCCTGGATCAGCCTCCAGAAGTGCCCAGCTGTCTTCAGAACCGAAGAGCCCAGGTTCACAAAGCCAGAGAGCGTGAAGATGGTCCCCACAGGTGACTGCACCAGCGTCTGCTCTAACCGACTCACCACATGCAAAGTGCGACAGAGCACTGGAAGGACTCAGTTCTCAAGAGCAACGTTCGGCTGCCTCCAGCGTGACCCTTCTGTCCTCCTGCAATGCTCTGCCTCAGTCATCACGTGCTCTCCAACTGCTATAGCTACGAGACAGAAGGTTTAGGAACGAGTCGCAGTCTCCCTCTCTGCACAACACTCAGTCATTTCTAGAGCGGGATCCATCCTGCGCACCGAGCGAGGAAGAGCTCCGGTGCAGGGGAGCACTACAACGACAGAGACTAACTCATGACGCACAGAGAAAAGGAAGCAAACCAGAACTGCACAGACATCCAAGTTCTGCCATGCAGTAGCTTACAGTAGCCATGCCTTTTCACAGTAACGCTTATGGTTTGTATTTTCAGACACAGAGACAAAAAATACGTAACTCCAACTCCTAGCTAACATTTTACGTTTTTAGGAAACTAACTGCTGTAGTTCTGCAAAGCAAAGCTTGAAACAGGAGCTGTACAATGGTGCCATCATACTCCAGGTGCATCACTTTAACTACATCTTCTACATCCACAGTTCTACTCGACTTAATCACACAAGCTATTCTTTCTTTCGTATTCAATCCATAGTAGAAGTTGTTTATAGCTGGCCACTGATATCTTCCCTCTTGCTTGCTACCTAATCTCACGTGCCAAAATTAATGGGGCTTCCACTATTTCAAGTTCATCTATTAAGTCAAAGCTTGTCCATCATTGTGGACATGACCACTATCCTTCCAATTGCCAAAGCCTGGAAACCATCTCCAATTTGGACTGGAGGTCTCCCACGTAAGTTGTCCAGATCTTAAGGATTTTATCCTAGGTAAAATCTCTACAAAATGTTTCTTCCTTCTCCACTCACACTCTTTTCACCGTAGACATTAGTACAGAAGCACTCTTCTTTGGTCAAAGTCATTTGGCCATGCCCATATCTAAACGCTACCACAAACAGGTAAATGAATGACAGAGCAAATTATTTGACTTTTACCAGTGCAAAGAATGCTTATGTGGACTTTCAGAAGAATACACATACACCCATGCTCCTCAGGAAATCAATGGATCTGTCAGGTTCGGAATTTATACCATGTGAGAGAAATTACAGCCTGAAGGGTAACTCTCCATTCTTAAAATTTAGCTGTTTAATCCTGTACATACAGGACTTATCCCCTACTAACAGGTCACCTACTCGTAAGGACATTTTGACACCAGTGTATAGAATATGTTTTTCAAATACAGACAATTTGCCTGTATCACAGTGCTTAAATATGGTTATGCTCATGCTAAAGGTCGATAGTTCTGACAGAAAAGTTAAAAAGGATGAAACACTTATTGCACTGTTCCAAAAACACTGTCCTGTTAAGATCATTAACCAAATAGGACAAAAACCTAGGAAATATAATTATAGGAATTACATTATTTATTACTGCAGGATCAAAAATTGAATTATTCCAGACTGTGGTACATATCATACCCTCTGCCAAATTTGCATTTTTTGCACATACAGTGCTTAAAATTATAAACCTGAATCACTGTCTGTGTTTACATTCCAGGTCTGTACAACCAGTGGTCCACAGCTAAATCCCAGCAACACACACAAAAGTGGTGATAAATGCGTGAGGTGCACTGACAGCAGCTTCAGCAGTACTTACGAAGGTGCTATGTCCAGATGGTTGATGCTGTAGCCAGATGTACAAAATCCTCCCAGGGTTGTCGATATGGTCACGAATGCAACAGCCAGTGCGTAGTTGCAGCCTATGAACCCAGCTGCTACTAAGAACACTGCAGGTCCAATCATTCCTTTAGGACAGAAATTTTAGAATCAATGGACTTTCAACAGGAGGCATGAAGAGGCTCTAAACTGTGTGTAGATTTGCTACAGGAACCAGTACTGCACTGCCCTACACGCACTACAGCGGGCCTGCCAGGAAAAGCAGGTAAGCTGCAAACCCATTGCTGCCTCAGGAGATGAGAGCTAGACCAGAAGAATCCCTCTCTAGCTACAAAGAACAAAGTTCAGCTAGATAGAGAAAAAAAAAAAAATAAAAAATCAGCAGATACTGTGACTTCACAAGTTTTTTATTTATTGTTATAAAAATAATAGAAGCCACACTGGCACTGGCAAGTGAACAGTGCACTGCAAAGACATTATCCCCATTTAACTCTCCAGTTTCCAGGAGCAAGCACTGCCTTCTGCAGATTCTAACAAAGCTAAACTGGAAGGGTCCATACAAATACATGTGTATACATGTATGTATTCCTGCTGCAGACACCTTCTAGAAGGAGCTTTATTTCACATTTACAAGATCTGAAGGTCTGGTATATGTGTATCAGATCCTGCTGTACAATTCAGAGAATCCAGGCTAGCTTTAGAGACGCTCCACCAGGTTCTGGAAAGAGCTCAGCAGCCACCGTGAGCCAGTGCACGCTGCTGTGTGTCTGCAGTTAACTCTGGTACCCAGATCCCAGTACAGGACCTCATCACGATCTCTGAAAACAGCTCCAAGTTCATGCTTTTGTTGATTAAGCCAACCTAACAGTCCAGCTGTTCCTAACACAACAGCACGTTTCCCCCTCCGTGGAACACACCTGGGTGCGAGGCCCAGCGGTAAACTGGATCACCAAACAGCGGATGATTACAAAATAAAAAATGCTTGAGAGTTTATTGCAAGAGCTGCTTTAAAGAACACAACTGAACCAGCAGAAGTGAGAAGGCAGCAAGGATGGGCACACATCAAGCAGGCTGCAGCTTGTGTGGTTCCTATGCCTAATATAATTTTTTTCCCCTTCTTTCCCCTGCCTCCTCTGTCATTCAGCAATCAACGTCTCCCATCTAACTGCAGCCTTTTACCTCTATTAGTTAAAAACCTCATCTTATTGATCTCTTGGTGGTGATTTCAGATCATCTCTCCTCCCAGTTAGTCAAGACCAGTTTGGATTCTAATTTGGTCTCCCTGCCCTGGTAGGAAGTGTAATTTTTGCACATGCACTCCTACTCAGATGCTGAAATCTGCAACAAACAAAACGCTGAACAGCACCGGGCTGGGAACAGGCTCACCGCAGGGCACTGTCCCGTCTCAGCCCGAGAAAGCCATTCACAAGGTATCACTCTGTCAAACAATTACCACCACCGTAATGGTGATCCTACCTGATCATTTATTTAATTACTTTGCTTGCAAGAATTATGTATCTCGATCCAAACAAAGCTTTTGGCAATCTCTTATCTTTCTCTTATCCAGTAGGCCTACTTTTTTTATGGAAAAAGGCAGGATTTGCTGTTGACAAATTAAGGTACAAATAAAGCAGCTCCTCTCAAGCCGCGCACGATCCTGCCTAACCACAGCAGAAAGGCACGCTACTCTCCCAAACCCGTAACTTTTCCCAGAGTGATCCTATATACACTCTAAACAGAGATGATACTAACACCTACCTATTAGGGTAAAACATTTGCGAACACAAACAGTGGACAAGTTCTGTTTTTCCCGTAAATAATCAGCAATTTGTCCAGACAGAATTATACACAACCAGCAGCCAAAATAAGGTAGGGCAGACAAAAACCCATTCTGTTAAGGAGGCAAAAAGAGACAGTTAAAACACTGAAATGGCAATTCAACATGCTGAAAAATCACTTGAGCTGGAGCATTAGAGAGACTGAACCAGAGGTGTCAAAACCATCCATCAACGTAACTATTGTTGGTATTATCATAAGAGAAAAACCTAGGAATAGAAAAAGCAAAGCATTTTAAAGATACCAATGTGTAAACTCTCCATTGCATGACTTAATCCATAACTATCAATGCAGCCAGATCACAAACTCAAAGGTTTAAATCAGCAAGTGGGTTCAGGAAAAAGAAAGCTGTACACGAAGATATCTCATGGACATTAACCTGATCATGCAGGTTTCCAGAAACACCAATTTCATGTAGGACAGGCTATTGAGTGAGTTATGAAAGTACGTGAAAGCTGTAAATATTATTCAGAATTTTGAAAGCTCTACGGAATCTCAGGGTTTTGTACCACGGTAACTCTTCAAGACCGTATTATCCTGTCCATCTGCTGAAACATTGGATGCTGGCTGTAACCAGAGACAAGATACAGAACTAGGACTTTCATCAGATCCAGGCTAGACATCCAAAGCAAAGCTGTTATTCAGGACCTGACATTACTCACGCTGAAGTCACCTGTTGACTCCCATTACTTTAAACACGGGCTGTTTAGAGACTTCTGCCTGATTCTTCATGTTTTTCTGATGAGGGGAAACAAAAGGCAGTACTAACCTGCACAAGTTTACAGCCTTTCCACACAATTATGGATAATTACTGATAACAGAGCTATAATTTGACCTAATCTGTGATTAAAATGAGGTATTTGGATAGCTACTGGATAGCAATACTCTAACTTTTCTACACTATTACAAAATGTGTATTTGTCAAAGAAGTGAAACCTTCCCTGGGAAATGTAATTTGAAATGAGACCAGCAACACATCCCCACCTGAAATCCACTCTGTCAGCACTCAAACATGCTGGGTTTCAATGCTCAGCTTCCAGAAGCAGTAAGTAAAATTTTGAAAAATAGAAGATAGTCTCAGTAATAAAAAAAACACCTTATTTTGAAGCACTGTTCAAAGACAGCATTATTTTTTAACCAATCCCTTCATTATAGGATGGAAACTGGTGGACTATACAGTAGCAACTGTATAATATTTTAAACAGTAATGCAATTTCCATCTAAATGTGTGGCAACAAAGTTAGTGCAACCCTATTGTGCAAGTTTGTTTTTTTTTTTTTTATGTTCACAACAGTCAGCACTCTAAGTCACTCCAAAAAGAAGAAACATAACCCAGAGACATAGGAAACCAGAACCTGTTAGCATTTAATGCGACGACATTTTACAAAACACATGCAACTGAGGGCTGCGGTAGCAAATTACTTTCATAGGTGTTTACGGAAGTATTCCCTCAAGAGGCATAATAAGGAACGAAACCAGCAACTTCAGCTCGTTTTTTCCAGCCATTTTGCAGCTTGCCCTACTGCAACCTTCTTTTCTAATGCTGAGATTCCCCATCCTTTGCTCCAAAGATTTCTGGCATCACCACTTTCCTGCATGGTGTACATCTTCAGTTTGCTCCAAACCAGTCCCGTATTAAAAGACTGTGCTTAACCTCTTGAAATGCGAAAGCACCTTCTCACCTGAGCTGTACCAGCTTCTCCAGGTAAACTACACCATCACTGAAACTTTCTCATTAAATAAAGACCAGTACAGTCAAGTAATTGCTGTAAGCAAGAATGTTACACTGTAATTTTTCCCAGATAAATAATTTCATTAAAAAAAAAATATTCCTCAAAAAGCACTATTCCAGGACTTTAAGTCTACGATTTTGTTTCACCCTATTTACCTTGCTAAAGAAAAGGTATTTTACCTACGCTGCTCATTGAGGAAAATAAAGTGCCAAACTGGAAAGGGATCCAATCAGACTGAAGCTTCTCCCCAGCCTCCTTAAAATATTTTCAAAAATGCCACTTGTCCAATTATTTACTTATTTTTCCTTTTTAACTGGAAATGTTCTCCTTTATGAGTATACAGTATTTCAGAAGCCATAAAACAAGCTACAAAATCTGAAGCAGTCATACAAACCAGAATAGAGAAAAATCTTTTTATAGTTATTGTTTTAAATTGGAGCATTTAAAAACGGGTAACATGCATCTTCAACCAGAACAAATGAACTTGAAAGCTAGCATTAAGCTAAATGTCAAATAAGTCCTGAAAAAAGGTGGAAATTACAAGGCAGGCAACATTTTTGATTCATCTGCTTAACTGTGGGGATTTATTTTACCATTTCCCAGCTGTACATTTACATTCCAAGGTTCTTACATTCTTACACAGGTCCATGTATTCTAAACAGCAGGGAAGATCTGTGATTTAATTTCTTTAATTCAGAAGAAAGTAACTATGTTTTTATTTATCTCACCTCCTGTGCATCAAACCGCAGGATCTCCTTCATGTATGTGGGCAAGAGGGTAAGAAGCGTATAGAAAGTCCAGTTATAAGAGAAGTGTGCCACAACGATGGCCCAGAGCGGAAGGGACTCCAGCATAGGTCTCCAGGGAACAGATTTCTGCGTAGAAAGCTAGCAAGCAGGAGGCAGAGAAAAAGCGAAGAGAAAGAGGATCAGGACATTGACGTGAACATTCACTAAGTACAGTGTTTCGATCCTACCCAAACCTATACCGATCACTCATTCTGAAGGACACACAATGAGTCTCCGTCTACAGACACAAGAAACCAGCAATGAATGAGTTACTGTGTCCAGCTCTCACTGCAGTATTCGAATGTACCTTCCTTCTGTTGTTTGTTACTGCAAAGTAAACAAATTACTATTATATTTTGTAACCAGAATTTCAAAAAGTATGCCTTCCCTTGCGGAGATATGGTGCCTCCTGCTTTTACTGCAAATGATTAAATATTTAAAATCACACCCTAAATAAAAGTGTTCATTTAGCTGGATCTTTCCTCCTTAATCCGAGATATTAACTTTGGTCTCAGCCAGCTTCACAGGTTCTAAACACATATCCCAGGTCCCAGGACCGAACTCTCATACACACTCTAGGGACAGGCTCATTAGCATTTTCAAAATGTTTTCTCCACAGTGATCTCTTTCTTACCCTTGAAGACACGCTGAAAAAAAAGCTGTAAAATGTTGTATTGCAAAGTTTAAATACATTCTACAGGTCTGGATCTAGGTTAAAGAGAAGCGATAGACTTGAGTTTTTTATTTAAAAAGCCTCACAATGTCTGTGACAAAAGGCATTATAACAAATTATTTGTTTGATTAACAATTGTTTCTCACTTAAACAACTGCTCTGTGTTTTTAAATTTTTGTTTAACAAATTCTGCCTCTGTCTCAGATTAAGGATGTTCTTCTAGACATCAACAGAGCATGATGCTAATGACAATATTTGTGGTTTATGTTCTTGCTTAAGTAAGTACCAGTATACCAAAATACTGTACCTGATCTTTTAAAGAAGAGAGTATATATTCTCTTTCAGCATGTGAAATGCTCCTGTGAGTTTCTGGTGTATCACTAACCAACCACATCCAGAAGAAGAACCATAATACACCAAGTGCACCTATTGTTGAGAGAAGATGGGTAAAGAGATAGAAAAATAATGTTCATTAAAATTATATTGGAATATTTGGAAAAAAACTTCTAACTAAATAATCTGAAAGTGTTATTCACTCAGTACAATTGCTTGTGTTTTTATTTCTATCTACTTACAAACAGTAGTTCCCCAAAGTGGCTTAACAATGCACATTTAGAGGTAATAAGCAATAAAGAGGATTAAGCAGGAAAGTGGTTTTTTGGTTGTTTTTTTTCTTCCTCTTGGAAGTGCCTCACACAGCAAGAAAGCTGCATGCACACACATATTGTATTTTTATCAGTCACATGGGACAGCCACAAAGGATGTGGCTCACCCTGAGGAAATAAAAATTCACATTAAGTTTAATCACAAAAAATACTTTGTGCACACACACAGAATACCACGGCACGCAGCTTAACTGATGGACCAACCCTCCTCTTCTTTTTCAAGCCAAACGCCAGAACTGTCATTTGAAAAAGGTGATTTTTCAATAGTCAGTCCAAATCAACTGCACTTTTATGTAGCTAGAACACTGTAACTTATTTAATTTTGTCCAAGTCTTTGTTTTGAATCCGTTTTATTTATACCGAAGTTGGAGGTGGTTTTGTGGAGGAAGGTGTAACCCTTGTTTTGTATTCTGATTCTCCCTTCCCGTGCAGAATATGAAACAGCTCAGGCATGCAAACAGACCTATAAAAAGCATCAGGTAGATTTATGACATGCTGTTAGGAAACATTTTCAGTGTTTGAGCTTCTTCTAGAAGGAAACTCACAGCAGAAATGCTATGCCTTGCATTTTGGGCATTCCTTCAGGGCTCCTGTGACTGCTAGAGAGATTTTCCACACAGTTCCTGTTCAAAGCCGCAGCGACTTTTCACATGTTCTTTCATTCAGAGAAGTTTGTTGCTGGGATTAAAGTTATTAACTCAATTTCACACTTCAAATAAGAAGTTTCAGCCTGTTGTTTCAAGTGTCAGGAGAGTTAAGAGCATTTGACTTGTACCAGCTTTTGTCCACCCCAGAGACAGCTTTGCTCCCTGGAAGCAAGGCTCTCACAGCCACGCACAGGAATCTACTTAAAAACCTCTGATTTCCCAGCAGGAACGAAACAGCAATCCTACATGTCAAACACTTCTTTTAAACTTAAAAATAGCTTTGTAATGTACCATGCTTTTCAAAAATAATATGGATTGTACTTTTAATAATTAAAAAAAAGCCACTTACCAAATATGTAAAACACATAAACCCAGTTCATATAGTAGCAAATTAAACCAGACAGTGGCAGAGAGACAACAGTACCCAGCTGTGCACCTAGCAGAAGCAAGCAAAACAAAGGGGAAAAACAATAATCAGATCTTCTACAGACCCCTTAAACTAAGTGTCATTTCACAGTTATTTTATTTTTCTGCAACAAATCATGCAGAAAAGATTTGTCCCCACCACTAGAGGGCTGACATTCCACCTTCAGGAAACACGGGCACAGGAAGCTGCTTCGGCAGCTCCAAATAAACGGGGTCACAAAGTCCTAAACATCCAGAATTACAAGCAAAAAACCGTTAAAGTCAGGGATTCTCAGCACGTTCATCTCCAATAACGTGATGGCTCTAGGACCTCCAAAACAATGCCAATTAGTCAACTGATTGCTGAAAAACGAGAGAGGGCTGACCACAGTAGGATTAAGGACTTGGTGGAGGGAAAATACTCTGACTGGATATTATCAGTTTGCATTTCTCATAACTCCTGCTAGCTCCACAGAAACAGGAATACTAGAACCAGGAGCCAGAAGGCAACCCTATAACCAGCAGGTTTAAACCCCGGGGTCCCTGAATTCGACAGGGTGTAGGATTAGGCAAGGAAGAAGGGAAAGGTGGGCAGACACCAGTTCAGATACAAGCCAAAAGCAGGAGAGAACTATTCTTGAGTTTATAATTCAATATACATTTTGCAAAGGATGGAGGGTTCCCCCTTTGCCCCAAACCTAAACCAGAAACCCAGCCCATATTATTTACATACTTCAGAACTCCACTGATGAACAGTGATAAGCAGTAGACCTTGTCTCTCAATGCTAGTTCGTATGATCACTTCTCCAAACGTAATCTCAACTCAGAAAACAATACGTTATGTTGATATGCTGGCTGCCTAGGTTCCATCTTCATGAAAACAATTTTTATTTGAAGCAGAAAGCTTCAACCACAAACAACAAAACCACATACTTCATGCAACATATAAATGAAAATAACAACTACATACGTTCTCTTAAAAAATCAACATGATCGTGATTAAACAAACCACAAACCACATGACCACCAACTATGAAGATGTGTGAAAAGGGAAACAATCTGCCAAGTTTACACAAGATGCCTTATCTGTCCATGACTGCTAACGATTGTCAGTTCAAGGTCACAGCCTCTTCTCACTAACACACTGGCATATCATTTCCCAGGAAAGGACAGTTTAAAAGCTCCCAATCCTTAATGCAGTAAATGCCAAACCCAGCTCTTTACTCTCTGCTTGATTTGCGTGCTGGCTCTCAGACAGACTTCTTCTAAAGCAGATTTACTTCATTAATATGGCAGAAAACAGATTAAAAAAAGAAAAAGCTTTCTGCTGCATTAGGTGGGTTAAAGTGGCTCACGGGAGAGTCTGACGACTGCCTGAAATAGCACTGTATGAGACACTGGGCTAGGAGGGCAGTGAGGAAAGGCGAGGAAGAAAAGGTTCATTCCTGTCGGCACAAGTGAGGCACTAGACTGGCTTGTCTGCTTGAGAAGCTGTTGCCAGCTTACAAGGCACAGTCCTGTCTCCTTGACGAAGCCCAGGTCGAACAAGAGAGCAGTAACAGAGTTAATACTAACAAGAGTGAGCAAAACAAACCATTGCTTCTCCAAGTAAATGCAAAATCTGTCATCTCCAAAGAAATCACATCAATTTTGACCAGTAAATTCAAAAAGCTGCATTTTTAACCTGCCCCACAAATGCCGCATCAAGCCATGTGACTGACCAACAAACCCAAAAACCAGAGGAAGGCTCAGTGGAGACGGGCAAAAGCAACGTGTCCACACAGCTCAGGGTGTGACCGACCACGGCTGTTGCAAAGAAAGCTGACGTTATCCAAACACAAAGGGGACGAGGCGGTGGCCTCTGTTGAGTGCTCAGCTGACTATCAACAGCTGAGCAGATCAGGTGCTGTAAACGCTTCTCCCAAAGCTCACTGCAAGCATGACTGTCTCCCTGAGTCAGCCAGAGCAGCATGAGGGGAGCGAATACACGGCTCAGCCCAGCATAAAGTATAAAAACTAAACAATTAACAACAGAATTTCTCAGAGAACAACAGACTTGAGCTGCCTCCAACCCACATTTTCCTTCCCAGCAACCGGGGGTTCCCAGCGTCGTGACAGTGAGCATATCAGAGACCAGTAATGCCAACGTGTATTGCAATTGCTCCATTTTTCTAAGTGCTAACTTACATTTGTACTGTGCTTTCAGTGTATTTTGTGTTACTCCACTAAATCAAAAACACTGCGCAACATCAACCATCTTCAAATAAGTAAATCTGATATCAAACATCACCCCTACCCACAGAATATCTAAAAGAACCTGGTCAGGGAGTGCTGGTCGCTAACAAGGAGCTCCTGCAGCAACAGCTAGGACCTTGGATATTTTCTTCCTCAAGTTCCTCCAAAAACACTTAAAAAAACCCCAAACAAAACGCCAACCAAACACCTCTGTTCTGTGATTCTGCCCCAGCTTTGCTGTTCCTAACACTAAATCTCCTTTATTCACAGTATCTTCTCTGAATTAGCTTCACAGTAACTCTTTGCACCGCTTTATACCATAGTCTGAAGTTTATACTGAGTTGCACATCAATACCTTTTCTCAGGGTTACAAGAGCTATGAACAAATGAAAATAATGAACCCAAAGCAAGATTTAATTCAATGTTACGCTTTCCAGATTAAATGCTGATTAAAATTTTTAATATAAATCCCTTTGATTTAAGTCAATCCTCCCTGTTACTGCAATAAAAATGTATAATCCTGTTACCAGCGTGGGAATTTCTTACCTGCGTATGAAATACTAAGGAGTTTGCTGCGTTCCAATGGAGGAGCCCAAGAAGACCACATCGAATGCATGGCTGGGAAGGTAACACCCTAGAAAACATAATTTCACTCTTTTAAAACATGACAATTTTAGCACTCCCTTCAACTTTGTATATTTCAAAGCATATTTCATTAAAAAGCAGTAGTACAATCTGTTAGTTTCTTGCTTAGCAAGAAATCACATTGAAAAAAGTGTGCAAGGCACAGTGTTAGTAGGCAGAATTAATTTCTTCTGCTTTTGATTCTGTATGGACTGGAAAAGCTGTGAGAATACAAACAACAGTGGTCTGAAACAATCTGGTTTCTGACAAACAAGAAGGGATAATTCTAGTTTTGTCTCAAGTGTCCTTACAAATAAAACCTTCTTCATATTCAAGAAGCTTAGGCTAAACTACAGGACAAACTTTTGATTATTCAAAAAAATTTAAGCTACTCATAATGAAACAATCCATATAGTACTTACTCCAGCATACTGACACCCACAGGGTCTAATCACCACAATTTATTAATTATTCAGATACATTTTCAAGTCACACAGAGGAAAAGGATTACCTCTCCCAGTCCTTCCAAGGCTCTGACAGCTATGAGGTAGCCAACTCCCAGATTTGCAGCTAAGGGAGTAAGCAAGGTAAACACAGATGTACCAAAGATGCCAAACCCCAGTAACAGCTTCCCTCCAATTTTGCTTGCAAGATATCCTCCTGGAATTTGTGTAATGATATAGCCATAGAAAAAAGAACCAAGGATCCATCCTTGAGTGTCAGCGTCCCAAGAATATTTTTCCCCCTAAAAAGAGAAAAAAACCCCAAAATGCAGTAAGTTCAAAATAGCAGTTTATCTGACCGTATTTTATATAACTTTAACCCATCATTTTGTCCTTTACGCCTAAATTACAAGTCTTTGATGGCCTCCTCCCAAGGCTTTCCTTCCTCTATACACATCTATACTGCAATCAAAATTGTGTTGAAAGCTGAGTCAGGTAGTTTACAGCCTATCCAGACATATCTGGCCCAAGTATGAAAATCATTACAATGTGAAATGTAAGTGCCCGGGCAATTATCCCTTTTGGAGTTTTAAGCAACTGGGGCCAGGTGACACAGGTACAGACTACACAGTCTGCATGAGCGTGAATCCCACTTCTGTATCCGTGTTGACACTCTGGCTTTTCCTGCAGAAAATTTATGGACAGAAAAGCAAACAAGGAGATGCAGGTGCTTAAATTTCATATAAGGAGAGAGAGCAGCCAAGGACAGGACTCACAAGGGTAGTTACAAGAACAGGATAAACACAGCAGAGGGAAGATGAGTTTATCAGACAAAGCAATAGAAGCAAAGATGATCGAGACAAGGAGCCTGAAGCTATAAAGGAAATCAGCAAGAAGACATGAGCTGTTGTCCAATAAAGTGATTATGAAGTTTGAGATCATTCCAAAAGCCCAATTTATGAGCATCTAAAGGAACAGCATACATTTCACAGAAGTGATATGACAGAATCTTCCTCTCATAAAGTTTGCAGTTATAATTTGCTCGTTATAAATAATAAATGACCTCTAAACAAGCAAACAAAATGCAGGCAGGAAGATGGCAAGAGTGCTCAATAATAAACTTCAATTACAAGATGAGACCTATGCAAGTCCAAATTCACAAAGTTGGCTGGTTTTCTTTTATAAAAAAAAGCATTTTCTCATATCCAACAGTTCTGTTCAGTTAGGAAATGTGATTTTAAGGATTGCTGGAAGGGAAGTCAGAGATAAAGGATACAAATACAAGAATCGTGATCCGGGAAAGAAATCAAAGAACTGAGGAGAAAAATATTACAGGTTAACTTGTAATGAAATTTCATGCCATTGAGAATGTACAAAGAACAGGCAAATACAGACAGTGACGTGAGCTCTGACGCAGAAGTAACAGTGACAGCTGGGTTATAAAACGGTGAGTCACAGGAGATCTGCAAGGTCAGGTTGTCAATTTGTAAAAAATAGCACAGAAAGGACATACGTAAAAAAACCTGTCCCTTAGCACAGCACTTCTAAGTTAGCTAGTCATTTAAGGCTCTTGTTTTTTCAGAATAGCTTTAAAGGAACCACTGAAAGGGCCATCGGGTACAGAGGGACCGGTTTTTTGCCACCTAACCATGAGTCATCAACCACAGACTTCTATTAAAAACATTTTTACATGCCACATCACAGGACAAGATGTTTGAGACCTCACCGTTGTGTTGCGAGGAACAGTTATGGTGGAGGAATGCTCCGGACACACATTGGAAGTCGTATTCTTCACTAAGCTCGTGTTAGGTTCTACCATATCCACCAGAGCAACGCTCAGGTTCACACGCAACGCGTACAGGAGGAAGAACCCGAAGAAGGCCAGCAGGGCTAGATTGTAGCGAGCTGAGCAGCATGCGGGGACTGAAACAACAGTAAACAAAAAAAAATTGTTTTAACAGACCTTAACAAAGTAAGAACCAATAAGCAGTTTTTACTAATACTCTCAGAAATTTATGGGTAAGAAAAAATAGGCAAGAAAACAAGCTAATTGTCCTACTCTAAAGGAGGGTATTCAATAGGCGTAGAGGCTGAGGGGAGGGGAAAAAGAGAGCCCACTCTTCTACCGATGCACAAAACAAACGTAACTCTGGTTTAGACAACTGGCAGCCACTTGCACAAGCGTAGAGGATGGAGAAGTGTGGTGTGTGGTTTGTGGAAATGCATTTACAAACATGGTTTTCAAAAGTCATCTACAAAATACAGTAATGTTTATTCAAAGCAGAACTTCACACCAAAAAAAACCCAAGATCATCAGGAAGCCTGTCCTATACATGGAAACAGCTCAAGAAAAACAGAGACTCTTAAAAAACAGTCATTGAGATTCCAGGTTGTTGTCTAGCACAAGTTTTCCTTCTACAAGTACACTTACAAAGGAATACGCATTTGCTAACAGCTGCCAGAGAAACGGGGCAGACAGGGGAATGGCACGCGCTGCAGCAGCACTGCGAAACAGCAACAGCTTCCCAGCTGCCCCGTATGCCCCTCTCCCACAGCCACCACACAACAACGAAGATGAGTCTTAAACACATAAAACCTGTGTTGTGGCATTAAGCCGACTCTGTCAGCTGTTTAAACCCAGGTACCAGACTTCTCTGTAACACCGATTCCTGTGTACAGTGGTACCCAGCAGCGTTCGGCAGAGATCGTTCATCAGCACCGGGAGGTTCAGACCTGAGCTGTAACCTGGCCAGCACACCACCAGGGACAACAAACTGGGTGTCTATACAAAATACAGCGTACAGCTCTACAGATACTCTTTATCGGCTGGTGACGCCTGAACCTCCTGAACAGAATTGTTGAGAAACTACTTGAAGAATCTGCTGAATTTACAAATAGTTACAGAGTGGAGTTTCCCTCCCTTCTGAGGAAACTATAGCGCTAAGAGAAAATTTTATAACTTGGACATCTGGAACTCCAGGAGGGCTGGGGATCAGCACCTGCAGATATTACATCAGTCTACAGTGATCTCATCTTTCTCTGACTATTCAGAATTCAAATTACGACTACAACAAGTATATTTATGAGCAACAGGACGGACTGGAGCCTGATCTGCTACGGCAGTATGTCTCTTGACTGGATTCCCTGATCTGCAATAAGAAGCAAAAAGTTTCCGTGGACAAGCCACCTAAAGACTCCCCCCTTCCCAGTAGCTTCCTAGAAACAAGGAATGAGCCTAAGCAATGCTGTCCTTTTCAGCGGGGGCACCTTTTTTGCAAGACTGTATTTTTCATTAAATTAGCAGAACTTTCCCATTTTTGAAGTCTCTAACCCTGACCGACTTTATGTGAAGTTCATGATGGCTGCATAAGTTGTTAAAACGACACAGAGACACTGTATTTGCTGTGTTCATTTAGCAAATGAAAAAGCAAGGTTGCTGTACAAATATGTACAATGCCTTCAAGACCTGCGGTAATTGCAAGTCTTGCCTCAGCAGCAACTGAAAGAGGCATATCCGATTTTTAAGTGACATAAGGGAGAGCTGCCAAGACTTTATTGCTTACATTAAAAACAATAAACACCACGAGCAGGAAGTGCTTAGTGTACAAGAACTAGTCAAGCAGTTTCATTGTCCTTTATTGTTGTTTGAAAAGGAATTTGCCTTAAGTAGAAAATGTACAGCCATATAACTTATAACAATACAATTACAGCTAAAGCTATTTAACCTTTCCACTGCCTGTATTCGCTGGGGTTAATCAATAATAACAGAAAGCTGAATGTCACACCAATGATGTAACCCCTCCTTGGATATGAAGATTAACTGGAACATCCATCACTCTTCCTCAGGAAGTCTCTTACTGATATACACCTTATCTGGAGAGCAAGCTCCACAAACCAGACATGCAGGAACTTAAGATCACTAATGTCAAATTTTTTTTTTCAACTGTCAATTAGTTTATCATAAAAATCTAACAAACACATAGATCTGCAAGTCTGAAGCAAATGGCTGCTAAATTATTGTTTGCCTGTCTTTCCAGTCAGTGCATTTGCACGACCCGAGAATATTAGATCAGGTTAACAGAACAGAATATTCGAGAAGACTCCAGATGCATGTCAGTCACCCACCTCTTCAGAAGACTGCCACAAACAAAGAGACACAGACACTCACTCCTCCTAAAGTTTAAGGCAGCAAACCAGGACACTGAAGGTCTTACCTTGATTGGTAGCCTTGGGTCCTACTTCTACAGTTAATCCTGACCTCAGGGACATGTTTTATATACTGGAGGTATAACTGAACCAGGATTCCTAAAATGCAGTTAAAAATAGGTCTGTGCTGCAAGCTGCACAGCAGTTAAAGGAAGTTGCTCCTAATGTCAAATTTTCCTTGTGCGTGAGGTGAACCGCCTCAACCGGAGCACGATGCATTGTGCAAACTTAAGAACATATTGCTTTAACAACAGTCTCGAACTCAAATTTCTCTCCTTCTGGCACTTTTAAGTCACTTATGACTTAAAGTTACACATTAGTGTTACATGTATCCCAAGAAGTTAGAGTTATTTGTGAATGGCATACTGAAGAATCTCAAAACCTCACTTTGCTCTTCGTAGTTTGTCTGTTCCGGGGAACCAAACAGCACAGACGCCCCCTGAACCCGCCAGCTCTGCTGCTGAGCCCTGACCCCACCACGACCCTCCTCTCTAGAGCCACCCTCGCCCCCTCTCCACCTGCCACAACCAGCAATCCGTGCCACCACCGCCTCCGAACGGAACTCTGCCGAGCCCTCGTTAGCAGCTCGTTAGCAGCCGGGCTGGCACTCGCCCCGGGCCACCCCTCGTCCCCACGGACACGGCCCGAGCCGAGAGCTGGCGCCGACACGCGAACCCCCCACGGGCCGCACGCCCGCTCCCGCCCCGGGCTGCCAGGGCCGCGCTTAACCCGACGCTCGTGGCCCTGCCGCGCCCTGGAGACCAAACGCACCTCGGGGAGGCGAAGCCTGGGGCGAGCTCCGGGGCAGCCGCTACCCTGACAGCGGGGCGGGCGGCAGCCACCCCCGGCCGCGGCAGCCGGGGTCCGGCTCCACAGGGCGGCTCTGGCCGGGCCCCGCGGCTCCATGACAACGCGACGCCGTGGCTCAGGGCGCGGCGCCGCAGCCACCGGGGAGGTGCCGCGGCCCGGCCCGCCCCCCCACAGCGCTGCCGGGCTCCGCGGCCCCGGGCCGGCAGGTCCGCAGCGAGGGGAGCCCCGGCTGGGCACGGCTCGCCAGAGCAGCTGCCCCGGTGCCGCCGTCCGTTGCTCTCACCCGTGCCGGGCTGGGCCTCCTTCAGCAGTGGGGTGCGGTCCTCCCCCTCCTCGGTCTCCATCTCGCTGCCACCCGGACCGCTGAGGGCGCCCAGTGCCAGGCCGCCGACCGCCACCGCTGAGGGGACGAGAGCGCGGCTCGCCGCAGCCCGCCCGCCCCGCTCTGCCCCGCCAGCGCCGACTGCAGCCACCGCCGGTCATGTGACGTGCGCGGGCGGGCGGAAGCGGGCCAAGCGGCTTCAGCCGCCGCGTGGCAACGTTCCCAGCCACCCCTTGGCAGACATCTTTGAAAAGGGCAGAAGCCGTGGCAGTCCACCCATCCGCAGCGCGGAGCCGGCCGCCGCCTTTCTCCCTCCCTCCCTCGGGCGGGGCGGGGCGGGCTGACCGGGGGGCGGAACACTGGCAGGCGGCGGGGCTGCGGGTGCCGCTGTGAAGCCTGTGTCGGTGTTTTGGGGAAAGTTCTTCGTGTTTAGGGCAAATCTCATCAGGCGAATCGCGCCTCCCCCTCCCCGGGCCGCCGGCCGCTTCCCTGGCAGCCGCAGCGAGGTGGCGGCTGCGGTGGGAGCGCGACGGGGCGGGGCAGCGCTGGGCTCCGCGGCACGGCGGCGGGTCCGGAGCGGACCGGGGGGCGGGCGGTGCGGGCGTTGGCTTCCCCCGGCCGCGGCAGTGCCCGCCCCGGAGCAGGGTCTGCGGCAGAGGGGCTGTGCCTCCCCTGGGTGCCTTGACGTGCACCCGTGTAAATCAATAAGCAGCAAAGCATATGTAATGGAGCTTTTCCTCTCAAATCGGTGGTTTTCAGCCGATGTAGTCAAAGCTGACAACGCAGTAGAGGTCTTCTACCTTTGCTCGTCTGTGCCCCCGCCAGGGCTGGGTGCCCAGTCGTTCCGACATCCCACCGGCCGGCCGCTGAAGCCCTTGGCTTTGCGGGGTGCCCGTGCCATCGTACCGGTTTGTACGCATCGACAGAACGGCTGCGGCTGTGTGCTGGTCGTACCGTGTTACATCTACGTGAACACGCGAAGCACACCAGGATTTCTGCTCTGGTTCTGAAATTTAGCCCCAGAGTGTCTTCTGTGAGTCAAATTTACTGGAAGTTACTCTTCTCGCCAAAATTACAGAGCGAGAGCCAATTGCTTTATTCTGGCAAAACACACATCAAACCTATTTTGCAACATTTTATGAGAAGTGGAGATACAATTTGTAGTACTTGAAGACTTCAGCTTTGCTTTTCCCACGTGCTGTACTTGTCTTGACCTTTCTGTACGTACTGCCAGGGAAAGACCCCAGTGTGCTGGCACCAAACCCCTGAGTAAGGAACTCTCGGGGGATGGTCGGGACGGATGTGCTGCACAGGGTTGNAAATTTACTGGAAGTTACTCTTCTCGCCAAAATTACAGAGCGAGAGCCAATTGCTTTATTCTGGCAAAACACACATCAAACCTATTTTGCAACATTTTATGAGAAGTGGAGATACAATTTGTAGTACTTGAAGACTTCAGCTTTGCTTTTCGCACGTGCTGTACTTGTCTTGACCTTTCTGTACGTACTGCCAGGGAAAGACCCCAGTGTGCTGGCACCAAACCCCTGAGTAAGGAAGTCTCGGATGTGCTGCACAGGGTCATGAGTAGGATCACTTCCATCCATAGGCTGAACCCCAAGCTCTCACTGGACTCCCCTCATCAGAACACAGGGAGGACAGGGGACTTCAGAGGCTGCACCAATCGACAAAGCTTTTCTTCTTTTTTTGCCTCTCTCTTGTTTCTTCTTTCTAAGGCAAATTGTATCTTAAATCTCTGTACACTCTCAGTATGAGATAATGTCAACAAACCTTGCAATAGCAAGGAATGTGGATTTCTCCAGCAGCCCTGCTGCTTCCTTCTCTAGTCTTGCAGACCCTCACGGGTGAGGGAATCTTCCTCGCTTAGCAACATGCTGCACCAAGAGCAGCTTGATTACGAGGCTGCAGCCCTGGAGGCAAGAGGTGACATTCGTAAATACAGGTTTAGGAGTGTGTGAGGAGCGTTGGCCTAAGAACATCATTGCTTGTTCCCTGGAGGCTGACTTTGTGTATAGCTTTACGTAAACCCGCAGGGTTTGCTTCTGGCCAGCCTACCAGGCAATGCAGGTCGTTGTCTGTGCTCCCTTCTGCCAGGCTCTGTGTCATACCTGTGATGCAGTCCTGATATGAACTACTTCAAGTATTTTCTGTCTTAATGGCTTTGTATTGTTTTTTGTTTGTATTCAGCCACTTTTGCCCTGGTTACATTCAGTGCTGGATGGAGCTGCGCTCTGTGCCAGGCTAAGGAGGTGGGGACAGCGCTGCTCAGCACCCTGCTTCCCTTGTCATCTGGCTCCCACAGACCAGAACAGCAAAGGTTTGCACTTCCTTCCCTAAATCCCACCCTGACATTTCACATAATGAAGCTGAAAGACACGCTGCAGCATGTTTTGTGGAGAGCAGCAGGTGGCTCTCTTTCCTCTGAAGTCCGGTGGGAAAATAAACCTTGGATGGTGCCTGGCCCTGAAGAGAAACTGGAGCCTTGTTCCCTCCAGCACCGTGCCTGCTTCGGGCGAGCTTTCCTACTCATTCAGTGGTGCAGACAGGATACGGCTGGGATGGTGTAGGAACACATTTTAACCTGTTTAACACTACCTGTACTAAACAGCAACCCTAAATGCTGAGGGTTACTTTAGGAGATGAAGAAGGTGTCCTGGGAAAATATATTAGTGATTCTAACCTGTGTTGCAGCATTTCCTCACGGGGCAAGATAATGTCTCTTCTGTCAGGTTATGATGTTTTATAGGACATAATAAAAAAGCTGCCTATTTCTGGGATCCCACATATTTTTTTCCAGTCTTTTAAAATTAATATTACAAGATACCCTTATTTCTTTATGCACTTTTAAAGAATCTGACTTTTGAAGTCTTATTTTTCAGGATAAACAGAAGAAAGGAGCAGAGAAATACAGCTCATACTCACAATACAAGAATCATCTGGTTAGCCATAAATAACTGGAAGTAACATAAGCAGAGTTCAACAAGTGAAGATTGAAATATCTACTTTTAAGTCTCCTTATATGCACTACAGCATACAGCATATTTATACTGCAAATGCTTAACAAGGATATTTATATTTTAGGCCAATAATTTAAAAAATGGAAGAATATAAAGTTAAGGTATCAGATCATTTGGACAAGAAAAGATATGCACATGCATCCAAGCGAAAAATTTCTCAGATTTCCCAGAAGATAGCAAGTTACAGTAAATCAAAAAGGAAAAGAATTAGGATGCCTTGAGCTGTGCAGTCCTTCTACGGGAAGGCTGAATACAAAATAATTACTAAATCATGCATAAGATGGTGCTGACCAAATCAGAAATGGTTTATGTGGCTCTGGCAGTACAATGTGTTTTCATCTGTCTGGAAATATTCTGTCTGCTGCAAATGCCTCAGGGCTCCCTGTCGCTGTGGAGATTCTTCCCTGGTAGTTTATGTTGGGAGGGGAGATATTCATCATGCCTGCTTTTCTTATCTTTTGTTAGCAGGAGGGCTCCATGCTGTTCAATTTTTGTCACTGGCCGTGACAGCAGAAAGCTCGGGACTTTCATCAGTTAGTCATACGGAAGGCAGGAAGCATGTGTTGCGTCCTCTGGGTGATACGGCAATGCTCAACTAGATTCAGAGGAGTGACTTAGGCTTTGTATTGCTTACATTTCAGTGTTGTGGTAGCCAGTGAAGTGTAGATTGGAAGTACAAGCAATCGTGAAGTCTAGACTCCCTTTCTTAAAGGCATTCTTCCTGAAGGAAATGGGAGCAGCGACGATGCTGGACATGTCGTGTTAAACAGCTGGCCTCTGTTCAGGGCACTCGTCTGTTCAGGGAAACACGGGCTCATATTTCTCCTCTGTCACTGGCATTTAGTTTTACCTCTGCAGCGAATGCTGAATCTCAGGCAAGACGATGCACTGGGGCTTTGTGGAACCTTTTTTTTTGACTCTAGTTGTTTCCTCATGCACAGAAGCCATGAATGTCCCTGGGGAACAGAGTGGATACCCCCTCAGCCCTGTGGATGAGTTCTGTGTTTGCTGGGTTCAGGGCTTTAAATGCTTCGCTGCAGATACTGGACTACTAAGGGATGTTGGAGAGCTCGCTAAGAAGTGCAGTTCTTTTGTCCACAGGCTTATAAAAACACATGAATAGCTAGAGTACATCAGAGCAATGGTCTGTTTCCTTCAGTGTCCCCTCTCACAGCAGTCAACAGCAAACGCCGAGGGAAGGACTTGTGCAGAGTGAGCACGGGGTGATACACCCTCTGAGTAGTCTCTGCGTGTTTGAGCTGGTGACTCAGCCCTTCCTCAGCTGGATGTGGCACCTCTGTACTCAGCAGTCCCTGACAGATTTGTCCATCAAGAGTTTATGCCCCCTGGTTCTGAACCCATGTAAAATGCAGTTCCCTGTGGCGAGGAGTCCCACAGCTGAATGATGTACTACAGACAGGGGTGTGCCTTTACAGTCATCGAATAAGCATGTTCTGAGAAGAAATGCTTATTTTCTGAACCCCTGTTAAAGACTTTCCTCTCCCTGTGCACATGCCTAGCTATGGGGACATTGGCTTTTCAGCCGTTTCACTTGGGGAGAGTCAGGTACTGAAACAGGAGGGATTTGTGGGTTCTGGGGTGTATTTTGTGAATTCCAGTGGTGTGCATACGTGTTGTATTTAATGTTTTCAGCTGTATGTCTCAGTGTTGTGAAACCATGTCTTTGTACCTGCCTGGTGCTGGGCTAGAATGATTCTTTTCAGAGTTTCCACTCCATGCTGAGGTGCATTATAATACTGCAGTGCTGAGGCTGTTCAGGTCTGTGGCAAAACAAAAGTAATCTGAGTCATCCTGTCATGAAAGATGGAACAGTGAGGATAAAAGATGCTGGTATCTCACAGGTTATCTCAATAGAGTTTTGCCCCATTCCTGCTGGGAACTTGGTTGGTAGCTGCATTTGCCAAAGCCTGGAACCTTCCACTTACGTGTTTTCTGACCTTCTTTGAATGTGAACTCTGCAGGGAAAGTTAATGATAAAACTTTTAAAAAATATTTCCAGGGACAAAGAAGCTTGACTTAATCTTAGACGTGCTGGTGTGTGCAAACTTGCATTATGCATAATAGATGAGAGAGCCTGAAAAATACATTTCTCTTGTCAATAACTAAGTAAATAATTTTTGCAGAGATCTCAGAAAGCTGGGTGGAACCTGTCACACAGGACAGGATGATGTGCTTTATTATGCCCAAGGAACACAATACGCCAGTTAAGGTAAGAACTTGTGAATTAAGTATTTAGTAACTGGTGGTCTCTTGCATAACAATGAATCTAGGAGGCTTCAAAATGTGTGTGATAGTGTGAGATGCCTGTGGTTGGGGAAGTACAGAACACCTTTACTAGCTTTTACCAGCAGGTGTCTAAGGAAGACATGTGAAGATTCTCAGATGTTTGGTATCTGGGTGTGCCTAACAAAGAGAAACAAAGCTTCTTGCAACAATAAAGTCACTTCTTTGATGTTGATTTGAAACATTTTGAATTTTAAAGAGTAAATGTGGCGTCTTTTTACTAAAGCAATTTGTTACAATGTTGCCCAGAATTATGCCTCTAATTTGTCACTCTGTGCTCCAAAATTAAGCCTAAATTTATTGTAATTATAATACTTTCATAACAGAGTCAACCTGCTTTTTCTTTTCCTAATATTGTCAGTGATCCCCGGCTATTACATCTAGAGAATGTACATAAAAACTTTATATAAAAACACAATAGGACTATTACAAAACAAGTGAGAAAAAAAGAGGGAAAGTAAGAGAAGGAAAGAGAGAGAGGAAGGGAGAGGGAGAAAAGGAGGTGGATCCCATTGAGTGAACTTCTAAAGAGCTGAACCTAGTTGTACAGCAGTGCTCATACTGTCTCAGACGGATCGTTTGCAACTGAGGAGCCTTTCCGTCGCTTTTGATGTGCTGCGTGGCGACTGGTGGCAGTGTGCAGGAGCTGGTGTGTGCTCCAGGTGGAGGCCAACTGCTGCTCAGAGGTGGCAGCATCGTGGGGGTCCCTGGCACCCTGCTGGAAGCCCAGCCCCATCCTGCTGTGGAGTGTCAGAGCCTCTGCAAACCCCTGGTCTTCTCCCTCCTGCAGACTGGCTTCGTGTCCTTGCCTGCTGCAAGACGTCTCTCTGGGACCTCTGTCCAGTTTATCCGGCAGTTGCTAATCCCGTGAAGATTTTTGGTGTGTGACTTACAGCTGTCACTCTCTCCAACTCAGGATTTGGAAAGCAATACAAATGTTCAAATTCAGACTTAAAAATTCTCAGCTCAGTAGGCCAATACTCCCATTATGAACTCTCAGTTTCTTTGTGAGGTTTCTTTTTGTCCTACCCCGCAGCGGGTTAAAGCACCGACTCTGACAGAGGGTGAATCAGAATCCCTTTATTGCTCTTTTTCAGTTGCTTTTGTAGCATTTACTGCTGTGCAGACGACACAAGCAATTTTTACACTGGCCACCAACAACCGTTCATGCATTGTAGCTGCTGTTGTGACTGGATAATCCCTCGGGCTTTTCCTGCTGCGCCTGCCCCTCGTACAACACACACCGTGCTGCCGCACCTCACCGAGAGAGCTGAGCCAGTACTGCCACACGCTCTGCTTCCTTACCGCCAGTTCTCGTCCTGGTTGTATTATGCAGTGTGAAAAAGCTGTTTGTCCTGTTGTCAAAATTTCTGTTTACTAGAGGAGGGGAAACAAGGCAACAGTAGTTACTGTGTCATTCACACAGAGACCTGGTTTATAATGTTTAAATGACGTTGAAAGTGTACGAGCATTGCAGCTGAGCCTAAGTGGATTGAGGTTGAAAAGTTTTTACCAGCTCTGTTTCTGACATAGTAAGGAATGTAATTGCAAACTCCTGAGCACTGTATCATCTAACCAACAGGTTTTGCAGTCTTGAATGTTGGAGGTTTTCGAGATCTTTCTGGATAAAGCCCCAAGTAACCTCGTCTGACCCCATTGCTCACCCTGCTGTGAACAACAAACTGGATTAGACGACCTCCCGAGTCCTCTGCTCTGATTTTTCCTGCAGTCCTGTGCTCCTGTGGCCCCTCTCAGGAGTAAAAAACATCATGTGTACTAGGTGTTTTAAATACATTTTGTTTGTTTGTTTGTTTTTCATATCCAAAGTAAAGGATCAAAAGGAACAAAATAAGAGGAAAAAGGAAACTCCCAGAACTGCCGTTAGTGGTCAGAAAAATCACAGGGTAAATCTTTAGCCTGAAAGCATGGCCAGGGTGCCTTAGCAAGTTGCTGAATGCAGGACATGTTTCAGACCCATGACAGCATTCTCTAAGCATTTGGTTGCCACAGCAAGGTTTGGAAAGATGAGCTCTTGGGTCCACACCCTCTTCATTTAAACAAACACGACCGCGGCTGTGGGTGTCTGGCAGTGGAACAAGAAGCTGCTTTTTGAGCAGCATGAATGAATATCCTGTAGTAGCGTTACTCAGGGGCTAAGTTTATTTAGACTTTGGCTTATTTGGTGTCTTGAAACATGAAACCTTTACTCAGGCCCTTCTTAATCACTGAGCTCGGACTCCTCACCCTCCCGCCTTTCCTGTAGGCAGAGTGTGGTGAGAGTTGGTCCTCAGGGAGAGATAATCGGTATTTACCTGGGTCTAAACTAAACATAAAGTTTTGTGCAGTTTTATGAAGAGTTTGAATGTATTTTTTTAGTGTAATTCTGAATCACTTCTGTCTATAGAAACCATTTTAGCTGCTACAGAAACATTCTGTGAAAGACAACTTGTGTGATAGGAGGTTGACTCCCATGCTACGTGACTGTCAAACGGATGTCGTCTAAAATAGAATGGAGGTCCTGAGAGGCTTTACCTGTGTAATTAATGTCTACCTACCTCTAGTCTAAATAACTATTGCTTCTTGATACCACGGTGCAGTTGGTTGGAAAGTGAAGGATTTTTTTTTCTCCTTTCTTTTTTTAGATTTTTTTTTAAAAAAGACAAACTAAGCTTAAACATGGTCATAATTTTAGCTTTTGACCAATTTCCAAGCAGAAAGTTTGTTTTTCATTTTTAGAAAGAAAAAAAGCTGTCCTGCAAAAGATCACATCCTGCAGAAACTTCATTTTAGCAACTACTAATTCTGTCTTCTTTTTTCTGATGTTGACCTTCTCTGGACATGCCAAGATGGAGGAAGCCAGGACTGAAATAGTGCAGTCTCCACCATGGTTAGGTGCTTTTCCTTCACAGAATCATAGAACCATGGAATCGTTAAGGTCGGAAAGGACCTCAGGGGTCATTAAGTCCAACCGTCCTTCTTGTCAATTCTATTTAATTTCCTTGGGAACAGATGGCTGCTCTGTCCTTTCTGGGATGCATTCATCTCTCTGTGCATGATTTTGGTCCCTTGGCTCAAGAGCAACCCCGTGGATTTTCATCACACTGCCTGGAGATCCCCTAGCCCGATCTGTGTGTGGTGGAACAGAATTTCACCAAGTTGCCCCTCTATTTAGCCTAATTGATTAGTTTAGAATTTGAAAAGGCATTCAGGTTTGATGCAGGACATAAAAAGAAGCAGCAGCCGTTGTTTTTTCTTGGCAGTATGTTCAGGAAGATAACCTCTGATGACAGTGTGTGCCTCGTTCCTAATTTGCATGTGATTGCCTTTAACGCAGGAGGACCTTTAGTTCACTTTTCTCCCATAGACCAGCACCCCTTATTTTCTTCCTATGAAAGCGTTATGGCGGGCCCTCGGGAGAGTTAAAATAGCATCTCCTTGGTCTGCTGGCTTACAGCGTTGTCTCCACACCTTGACTCACTTTTGTGTAAAATCTGAGAAATGAGGTTTGGCTGCACTGTGGACTGCTCTCGGATCCCTCTGCTTTTGGAGGTGGGCTGGCTGTGCACGCAGGGGTGACATCTCCTTTTTCCTGGGCAGGTGAATGTCGTAAATAGCTACTACAGAAACACACATTCATTACAAAATCCGCCAGTTTTTATGTACTTAATTAAAAGTGAAGTTACGATGTACGAACGTATGTACTCCAGAATGTCGTCATATACCACTCTGTGATGTTATGGAAATATTTGGTTTAGAAATTCCTTTTTTAAAAGCTGTAATTTAAATTTACAGTTTAATTGTAGGCTAGAGTTTAAGATAATTGAACCCTCAGGGAATTCTCACCTTCTTTAAAATGAAATAGTGTTAATGTATACTAAATTGTTTAATAAAAATAAGGTTTTTCTTGGCTGTTTCAGCAGTATTTGCAGTGTGGAGAGGTTCCACAGACCTCTTGAAAACCCTCAGAGAGCAAAGGGAATAAGGGCAGCTAAGATAAAATCACTAATGAAGCTCGGTGAATGGCGTTTTCTCACATACAGTTGTAAAAAATACTGCCCTAGGAAAACAGATTTCTGAGGACAAACCATCGTCATTTGTAAAAGTTTTAAACTTCTCTCACTTTCATAAAACCAGGATGTTTTCACACATGAGGACACTTAATCTACATTCATTTACATGCTCTGGGGGTAACAAGTTATATTTCCACTGCTTGTCCTGACTCCTTAGTTAGACTTTTAATAGAAATGGGTACTTTTAGGATGGGATTCACTTGATTCATTTGAATGTCTGCTCATTCAAGTGTTGGTGTCTTAATGAGTCATATAAATCTGGTCTGACAGGTGCCTGCTTTGTTCCGCTGTCCATCCAGCACACGTAGATCACTGCAAAGCCCACTTTTGACCAGGTGAATCCTACCCACTGTTCCTGCAATAACAGTTCAAGTTTGACGTGAATTTGAAAATAACATTATTTACCAAGAACAATGTCTTCAGGTACCAGGAAAAAAGATCTCAGTTGCAGTGCAGACCAGATTTCTGTGAAACCCGCCCTGACAGCTCAGGGCTCGCCCTTTGGCAGTGTGGGGTGAAGCAGTTCTACACACTCCATCGTCAGAACCAGCATCAGGAGTGTTATCATTGGGCACTTCTGGGAGAGCTTTAGATCCTCTGCTGCTGTCAGGACTTTCCAGCAAATGCAAATTCTGCAGGCTTACATCCAAGCGAGGAATGCCTTCCTGCTGCCGCCGAGTGATGTTCCACCCACCCACCTTTTGCATTGACTGTAATTCTTGTCCACTCACTATGATGAAATAACTTTTGCTTCCTTCCTAGTTCCGTGAGCTGCTGGATCACAGTTTCTGCTAGGACATCATCCAAAGCCTGCTGAGATTAATTAGAAGATTTTTACTCTAAATGAGCTTTGTTTCAGGCTTTGAGTTCAGTGATGCATAAGGCAACTGGCTAAGCTTTTGAAAAGACAGAATATTGCGCTGGAAGAGTGATCTTTGAGTCCGAATTTCCACATAACGTAGCTCTTCAGATTTCCCTGAATTTTCTTCATTTCATGGAAACACGCTTTGTTTGCACCACAGTCTGGCTGAATGGCTGCTGAATCCAGCTGAGTGTCTGCCAGCCGAGTTCACCGCCTGATGCTAAAACCAGGGCAAGGCATTGGCCGTTCAAGCCCTTGCTGCTATAATTTCTGTTGAGATTTTCCCCAGTACTTTAAGTGCTGTAGTGCTTAGGTGTTTTCGTTTACTAAGCAATACTTTTCTATGTGTGATATTGGAGAAGAACAGACCTCGCTGTGCATGTGTTTATTTCCAGCCGATCTTCATAAAATTGCTCGAACTTGCTAGGTGCTGCGATCCTTCCTATTTACCAAGGCAGAAATCACTTTCCGGACTCATTAAAGAACCATTCTGGTTTTCTGTATTTACTTAAACACATTTTTATTTAGAGTATACCTAGGCTGCAAGTCAAAGGCATGATTTCAGCTGATCCTGGTGCGTATATTCAGACTAGATGTAGAAACCAAGTTGAACAGGAACAGACAGCGGTATGGTTGTTAGCTGCCTGGGAACACAGCTGGTGCTTGTAGATGACTTTTCACAGAATCATAGAATGGTTTGTGTTGGACATTAACTGTTTACAGGCTCTGTTTGTAAGAAACCATGAAGGATCAGCAAAATCAGGTTCCTGGGGAACAGCGATGGTGGTAGAAGTGGGACGTTCATTACACTGAGATATCACAGGTGGGTGTAAAACCTGAATCTGGTCGTGCTTCCTTAACTCCAAAACGTGAAAATGGAGCAGAGAGGGATTTTTCAGCTAGCTTCCCGGGTTGGCATCCTGATCACAACGACAACCTGCTTCACCTCCCAAATTGTGCCTCTGGAGTATCCACTTCACTGGCTCGGAGCAGTTGAAGATTATTAAATCCTTTCACGTTGGGTTACACTCTTTCAAAATTATTCCTAATATGCAGAACTCACGTCCAAAACAAATTTCCCTCACATGGTGATCTCAATAAGCTGCTGTGCAGCTCCTCGCTTCCAGTTTTGTGCACAAATTGGTCTCTCAGGTGTTTGTCAGAGCCAGGCATTCAAAACCTGTCTCGGACTGAGCTGTTTGTGATCTTGAGAAGGACATGTAGCCCAGCTAAGGCCTTTTGTTCAGCTGAACACAGATCTTCTAGCAGTTTAACAGGACCAGGGTAACCATCTGCCCGTGCTGCGGTTTCCTCGCTGCATTACTCTGCTGGCAGCCACTCGTGGGCTGGGTCGTGGACAGGGCCACTGGAAGGAGCCGTGTTAGGAGCTGTACGGCACAGGCTGCAGACCGCGGGCAGGGAAGGGCTGAGTGGAGGATGGGAGAGGGAGCTTCTGGGGCTGCCCTCCTCCTGGGAACCGTCACACAGTTCACCTGCTTCTTGTTCGGGTGTCAGTGTTTGGTGTTGTCTGGGCACCAGAGAAGGGCCACACTGGACAGAAGGGTGTAGGAGTTGAAGCGGTCTTTTGGGGAAATCACAATTTACTTGTGTTACAATGAAAATTAGCAGCTGGAGAGCACTTCTGAAAATCAGGACCCTGTTTAGATGCAGGTAAAGATGTGACTCTTAAAATTACATCTGAAGTGGACTATTATGTGTTCAAGTGTTCTGATAACTGGGAACTTACTGAATCCTTACATTTGATTCCTAAATGGTGTGTTTAACCATGGAAACCCTCTACATGTACCTACAGCGAGGTATATCCTGTTTGGAAATGAAATTATGAAAAAGGGATTTAAGTGTTTTCTGACAAGGCAGAGGAAATCAGGGGGTGGTGTAACTCCAGCAGAAGAAAGTCCATGTTGGGGATGAAGGGGGTGTGTTCAGAGGACTTGGGGCTTCAGAGATCTCCAAGTAGTAGGATGGCTCTCCACTAATTTAACCTCTCTGTGAGTACATGGATGTACCTGTGAGAAATGGAGCTCTACTCTGCCCTGGTGAGACCGCATCTGGAATATTGTGTCCAGTTCTGGGCCCCTCAGTTCAAGAAGGACAGGGAACTGCTGGAAAGAGTCCAGCGCAGAGCCACGAAGATGATTAAGGGAATGGAGCACCTCCCTTATGAGGAAAGGCTGAGGGAGCTGGGTCTCTTCAGCTTGGAAAAGAGGAGACTGAGGGGTGACCTAATTAATGTTTATAAATATGTGAAGGGTGAGTGTCAGGAGGATGGAGCCAGGCTCTTCTCTGTGACATCCAGTGATAGGACAAGGGGCAATGGGTTCAAGCTGGAACACAGGAGGTTCCACTTGAATATGAGAAAAAACTTCTTTACAGTGAGGGTGACAGAGCACTGGAACAGGCTGCCCAGAGAGGTGGTGGAGTCTCCTTCTCTGGAGACATTCAAAGCCCGCCTGGATGCGTTCCTGTGCGATCTGATCTAGGTGTTCCTGCTCTGGCAGGGGGATTGGACTAGATGATCTTTCGAGGTCCCTTCCAATCCCTAACACTCTGTGATTCTGTGAAATGGAGCTTGCACGTTGCTATGGAATGGCATCTAACATTTAATTCTTGTTTATCCATTTTTATCAGTGATAAATCTATTCAGAACAGATTAAATCCTAATATTAATAATCCATTTCTTCTCTTACTTCCTGCAGTAGGATTCCTTTATTGGTATTTTTGAAGAAGAAAAGATCAATTACATTTACAAAGTATCTTTAAATAACAAGACCTCAGGGAAAAAAAGGGAAGATGGGAGTCCACAACACTGTTGCACAACTGGGCAAAATCTGTGACATTTGCAAGCACTTTCACTAATGGACTTTTGGGCACCATCCATGCTAATGAATTAAACCGTGCCAGCAAATGTTCTTGGGACTGGAAGCTGATTGTCTCTACCCTCAAGCTGACCTTGGCACAGTTTTGCCCTGGCCAGGAAGCGCTGTCTTGAACAAGTGGTGGTGCGGTGTGGGGGTTAGCAGGGACATGGCCACCTTGTTTTGGAGACCAAGAGAGGTGATCAGTGTTGACAGGTATGGTGGAGTGCCAGCTGGGTTCAGTGCCAGAGACTGGAGAAATGTATACTGTGAGAAGTTTTACCATCCAAAGCTGGGCTGCTTGGGGTGCAGCACCACTTGTAAGCACTTTTCCCTACCGTTTCCAAACAATGGAATGGCAGTGACTGTTCATCTTCCCTGGCCTGTTTCTCACAAGCAGTGAGTTAAGGACTTACAAATAACAACAGCACTCATCTCCCAAACTTTACCTCATGATGCACCTTTCGCCGGTGAGGAGCTGCCAAGACTGACCTTCCACCACCCCTTCCCTCCCTACAGAGGCGGCACCCTCTCACCTGTCACTACAAAGACTAGTGTTCCAAAAAGAATCAGCAGAGGCATGAAAACTTACAGAAGCAAATGTAAAAGATGTGAAAAGACTGCCTGCGATACTGCCAGAGCAAAGTGTTTATGTACATTTACTGTCCATATCTGATTTTCATAAGAACAAACCAGGATGCTCCTATTCAGGGCTATAACTGCATGTGTTTTCTCTGCATTAACAGTGCAGAGGACGCCAGCCCAGCACTTCTGAAGAGACTTCACGAACTGGGCGGAATTTCTAAATGTTTTAGACTTGTGCAGAGATGAAAGAATTTGGATGACTCAAAACATCGTTGGATGTGTTTAGTCGGCACAGTTACAGTGAACGCACCAAAGGAGCAGAATCTCCCCCAAGCTGCTTCGGTGCACTTTTTAGGCTGTGAAAGTGGGTTAAGCTGCATACACAGACATGGCCTTATTTTGCAGATATTGGGCACAGAGGACAGTCCAGCCAGAGCTACATCACCAGTTGGCTCACGTTTAAGTAGATACGAGGCTTCTTGAATTTCTGCCAGCGTCGTTCTCCTTGCTCAGACCCAGAACCGTTCCCGAGTTGCCTCCGAGCCCGAACCGCACGCCGGTGCGCCTCGGCGGGCTCTCCAAGCCTCTCCAAATCTCTGCGCTGCAAAGCCTTAACCACAACCCGGCAGATCCCGACAGCAGGCTGCCGCTCCGCCCGGCGCCACGGGCAGCACACGCTCGCGGTGTTTATTTTGTAGGATGTTGCGTTCCTCGGAGAATCCCACCCGCTCCCCAGCCGCATGCGCCCGGGGATGTGGGGCACGGGGGCTGCGGGGAGCAGCGGTGCCCCGGTGCCACAGCCGCCCGTCTGGTTGAACCTCGCCGCTCGGCTGCCCCCCCGCTCCCCCCGGCCCGCCTCGGGAACGCCCCGCGGGCGCCCACACGGCAGCGGCCGGCGGAGCCTCCGGGCGCGGGGGCAGCCGCG
>VZTO01022769.1:0-75425 GCA_013400615.1 Syrrhaptes paradoxus | reverse complement strand
CGGCCGCGGCCGGGTACGTGGGGCCGGGGGGCCGGGGACGGGCGGGTGCGCGGGGCAGTGGGGGCTCCCCCGGGGGTCCCCGGTGCCCGGCCGGCAGGCTGTCCGGAGAGCAGGCGCTGCCTGCCCCCGTCCCGGTGAGCGGACATCAGCTCCAGCCCCGCCGCGGAGTGCAGCGGCAGAGCTGTGCGGCGGGTGCCACACATTTTTGTATGGATGATGTTACTTTTCGGGAATTGTATTTCACTCTCTGCCCTTTCTTCCTCTGCCCGTTTGGATTTTCCAGACCGACGTTTCTGGTGGCAGTTCCCTGGAACATCAGACCTGGAGCAAACGTGACTGTGGGGGTGGCTCTGCTGCCGGACAGCCCGGAACAGGTCACCGTGCGGGGAGAGGTGATCAGAGATAACGAGACCATCTTGAGCCGGGAGATGGTCTTTGAGAAAGGTAAGAGAATGGAGCTGGCCTGGAAGGGTTTCGGTTTGCCTTCTCCCAGAAACATTTTGTTGCTCCCAAAATATTACAGCTTCTAAACAGTACTAAAATAGGAACTTTATTTTATCAAGTAGAGATCACTTATGGGAAAGTAATCTTGTACTCTGCTGGCTCTGTGTTTCCAGGTGGGCGACTGAGCTGGATAGCGAGTGTTGCATGGCTGTGCCAACTCACTGTAAACTCTGAAAATAATCAGCAAAGTGTGATGGATGTGGGGTTTACGAAGAGCCAGGAAGTACTCTGGTCAATGTAGTGGGGCCACCAAAGAAGTGTTAGAGGAAGAGGTACTCACTGGTGGGCTTGTTGTTAAGGTGTAAGGTGGAAGCAAAAGGGATAATGGGAAGGGTGGAACAACCAAAGTGATGAAGCATCTGGAGCTGGTTGCTTCTCGTGCCCTAAGAAAGGGAGGACTTGAGGACAATAGGAAGGCGGAGGTGACTGTGTCAGGTTGCTTGGAAGCTCTGTGCATTTGCAGAAATGGAAATTTTTAAGGATCAAGGACTGAATTGTGGGACCAGTTGGGGACTGAAGATAAGCAGCCTTAGAGCAGCCTGGTTTAATACATGTCCCCTGGGCAGCAGTAGAGGATGTGGTGGCTGTTCTGAGTAGTTGGAGCCAGGTGGGAACAGAAGCATAGAGATGTCCTGCCTGAGAATTGCCCTCACTGGAGAGAAAGTACTTTAGAATCATAGAATCGTAGAGTCATTTAAGGTTGGAAAAGACCTCAAGGACCATCAAGTCCAACCACATTGACATATTTCTTGAACCCCTCCAGGGATGGTGACTCCACCACTGCCCTGGGCAGCCTGTTCCTTTATCTGCATAATCCAGCTTCTTTTTTAGTATGAGGCAGTATGAATTACACCCAAACTCTATCTTTTTATTTGTCAGACATAGAGAGTCTGGGAGCAGTATGAGGCCCTACAAAAATGCACCCTGCTGTGATATACTTTCTCCTACTTGGTGTCAATTAGTTTTTCTGTTAGTGTCTTACAGTTAATGTAGATTCCTTAATTGGAAGCATCACACCTTCATTTCAAAGCCTCCATGAAAGCCCACCTCTCTTCACAACTTATATAGAAGACGAGGCTTTGAGTGTGATCAAGTGCATTTGACCAGATAAAAAAATTCATGGCCCCATGATGCGGAAAAGCATATCTGATCAAAACTCTTCTTGCTATTCCAAATATTCTGAAAAAGTTCTCCAGAACTATGCATTGGCAGGTTTTACTTCGGGTTAGGTATTGTTTATCCACTCCAATTTTATGTTGTCAGGTATATATCCTCCAGCAGCTAGTGTATAAGCATAAACCTGGGGCAGACTTCCTGTAGTGCTATGGTTAATTAAAAAAAAATTAAAAAACTCAAAATGTTCACATCTGATTTAAATCAAATTTATACACCTGATCTGTTTGTGTCCAAATCTAACACTAATGTTTGCATGCGAGCAAAACAGACTGGCTGTCATGCCTATGGTCCTCAATCTCAAGTCTCCGTATACCGTATTTAAGTTTTGCTTGTCTAAAAGCACAGGCTAGACTTGGACTAGACATATTGGAGGATGCAGCAGTGGATAAAGGAACATCCTTATTCTGTGAAGAAAATAACTTTGATGTATTTATTATGCTATTAGTAGTGAGCTTGCCTTTTTAAGTTCACAATTCCTCTTCAAGCCTTTCCTGGCAGGATTTTGAAATAAACAAACAAACAAAGAGAAAACAAACCCAAACCAACTGATTTATTATTTTTAAAAGAAAAACTACCTTCCCATTTTCTTCCTCTAACTATACTAGCTTTTATTTCCTGCTTCTGTTCTGCTTAGCATCAGGTTCAGTGAGCCTTGCATGAGTTTGAACCTGTCTGTTGCTGTCTTTTTCAACATTAAAAAGCAGACAAGCAGCTGGTAATTCCAAACGTGTTAAAATACGTGGATGTCTGTATCTGCACAGCATGCGGAACAGTGCTTGACCCTGGGACTTGCTCAGGTCAGAGGGAACAGTGGGTGATCAGGAACGGGGCATGACGCTGTGTTAGACTGGATACAGCGAGGCAAAAGGAGAAATGCTGTAGTGCATTACTTGAAGTGCATGGGTTTATTGTTAGTTTTAAATCTTTTTCCTGTCTTTGAAACATATATTTGGAATTTCTGTGTTTTATTTGATGAATGGCATAGCAAAAAAAAAAAAAAAAAGATGCAGAGCATGCAGTGTATTTCCTCTTGCAAAAATTTTTACATTTAGTATGTGGCTATTCGTTCTTTAAAGTCAAGTTATATAACTTGTGAGTCATTTGTTCTCTGTGTACAAATAGTAAGCAAAACTGTGAGGGGCCAGGAGCAAGGCCAGTCTGTCATGTAACGGAGGATGGAGTGTTGAAGCCATGTATCCGAAGGTGCTGCAGGAGTGGGTCAGTTGTGAACAGAGTTACTGAGAGAGAAAGCAGTTTGTTAGATAAGATTCTAAAGCTCTGAATTCTTCACTGAAGAACAACACAACCCTAAGATAAAATAGGTAACGATATTGTTGTAGCCGTGTTAGTCTAAGAACGTGACTGCAGGCGTTCTGGGGGAGGTTTCATTAGGCCAGCTGTTGCAGTTGAAGGCAAAGACCCCAACATATCTGCCGGCACACAAAATCTTCTTTAAATGACATCATTGCTGCATCTATTCGTGCCCGGAAAGGGTTGCTTTGTCTGTCATCTGGGCCGGCTAGGTTACCCAGAGCGGCTGAGACTGCGCTGTTACTGTTCCTGGGGTGCATGCAAGTTTGGTGAGTTTTGTTGCTGTGTGTCTGTGCAAAACAAGTATCAAGGGAAGCAGGATGTAGCTGAAGATGTTGAGTGTGCTGAATATCCAGAAAGCTGGAACTGATCGCCTGCCTTGGTTAAGCTGCAGGTTCAGTGGCACTGGTGCCTAGGCTGGCACAATTATGCTCTGTATTTTTCCGTGCATGGTGACACCAAAAGCAGGGGTTTAATTGCCTTGAGAGACTGATCTGACCGAAAAATAATATTTTTATTTTAGCGAATATTTTTTTAGGCGGACAAGTTCCCTGGTTTGGTGTGCAAACTTTTGTACTGATGGAAGTGAGATGGGTGCAGAGCTGGGAACTGGATGCTGGGGATAGAGGACAGGCTGAGGACACCTTGTTTATTAGTGCTGTTTGATTGTGCAGGACAACTTCAGCCGAGTGCCCGAGCGTGAGGTCTATTGCATACCTGTCTGACAAAGAGTACCTGCAGTTGCTCAAAGTTAAGGATGCTCTCATTCTTCAGCAGCAGCTCAGAATGGTACCTGTGCTTGTCTTTAATTTTCTCAGTTAGCTCCATAAAAAGATCTTGCTGAATTAGAGGCACAGTTGTTTTTTCTTTATATAATACAACCCTTGCTTTATATAAGCAATAAAGTGCTTGCTCTCTGATGGCTGGTAAAAGATTCACCAGTTTAATGTTACTGGAAATAGAATTTTTATTTCTGAGTGACTGTTGACCATTAGAGAAACAGTTTAGCAGTGGAAGTTGGCTTACAGTGTTATCTTGTTTTTCACATAACAAAGGGAAAAGTGCCCAGTTTGCGTTCTTTGGAGGGAGTGAGAAAGTGTGCATGCTCGTTTATTTAAAGGAGTGCTGGTATTTTGATCATGGCTTAGCTTGCCAGAATCCAAATGTACTATAGCAAGGGAGAGTGCTTCAGACCAATGTTCTGGTGCAGAAATTAAGTTAATTAGATTAAATGTAGTGAAAACAGACCAAGTGAATGTCTGCACGCAGGATGTTGCTGCTACAGGTAAACTTTGTGTGAGCAAGCACAATCAAAACAAAAAGTCAGTGTGTCACCAGGAGAGAGTAGTTTCCATTGTCTACAGCAGGCTCCAGAAGAACACAAAGCAGTGGCTAAAGCTGTTTCTGTGCTCCTGTCAAGCCCTGACTCATTTTCTGTGAAGATGCAGTATTAGAAAGATCTCACCCTCATTGAAAATGACTGCAGAAGGTGACAACGGCTTATGTGCAGTTTGAGCTGTTTGGTTTTCTGGGTCAACAACAACAACAACAACAAAAAGATGAGAATAACAGACAGGCAAGCTAAACTTTATGCATGATTGGCTTGATTTGCAGTGATTACGGTGAAGGGTGACTCTTGCCACACATATTTATCCCATAATTGATCAATAAAGACGTCGTTTGAGTTGGCAAGAAGTGTTGTCCTACAGGGTTTGCTGCCCAGATACTGCAGTGTGTGTTGGTGTATGAGGAGCCTTATATCTTAATTTCCAGAGCTTTGGAAAGTCTGTTTTCCTTCTGGGTGCTGGAATGGTTTGTAAGGAGTTAAGTAGCATGTCAGTTGAAAAACAACTTAGTTCTAGGACACACTTTCATGTGTAATGAGGTGTCATCATTTACCGGACTGCATGAACCATTTTAATACTTAAGAATAAGATTTAGGTAGAGCTTTTGGAGGTTAAGGTACAATATAATGTATTTAAGGCACGGTGAGCGAGAACTGCTTTGTGAACTGAAGAACCTGCCTTAAAATAGCATGTGTAGCTTGGGTTCCCTGTAAATCACTTGTATGTGTTAATTAATCTGGCTGCTTTTCTGTACTCCTAGACAGGA
Source organism: Syrrhaptes paradoxus (assembly GCA_013400615.1). NCBI lineage: Eukaryota > Metazoa > Chordata > Aves > Pterocliformes > Pteroclidae > Syrrhaptes > Syrrhaptes paradoxus. The sequence goes on along the minus strand of VZTO01022769.1, from coordinate 70,322 downwards.
GTAAATTTACCTGTTAGCAGAAGTTACTGAGCTAGAGTGTGGTGAATACTGAGCCTGGATTTTCGAAACATGACAGGGTTTGTGAGAATGTCTGTCAAGCTCAGACATGTAGTGTTCATCCATCGAGACAATGGAAAATCTGCTTTTACCAGAAGGCATGTTTTGCATACTTAATAAAATAGGACCACATTAGCATGTGAAACAGTGAAAAGCACAGGAACAGTAAGTTGTAAAGTAACAGCAAAATGGGAATGAATGACCTAAGTACCTCGTTCCCTTTTGTTAACCCGGAACCTTGCTTCAGAATAAAGTGACTGACTCATTGGTGACCACAAAATATCTGCTGAAAATCTGTGGGTTAAGGGGTTTTGATAGCAGTTTAGTGGGACAGCTCCTTTCTACCCAATTCTGCATCAATGCCTAAAACGCCAAACAGCGGAAGAGCATGAGTCCTGCGATTTTGTGTCCGTAACCTCCACCTCCAAATGTGTGTGTAACTGTGCCTCAGGAAAAATAAGCTCTCAAGTAGTCAGCACGGGCAGATGACATACGCAGAAAAGTTTTGGGGAAGGAGATGTTGGGGTGTTCTCTTAGGGGCTTTTGCATTGCTGGAGTACATATAAGAAAAAAAACCAAACGGGGTTTCTGTGCCTGTTCAACCCATCCTGCTAGCAGGCCTGTTAAACACCTCGCAGGGAAGTGGAAGCAGCAATCCCATCCAGTGCTTGGGCCTGACCTTACTGATCAGATGCTGTTTGAGGTCTGAGGGAAGGAGTCCTTCTGTGGCTCAAGGCTTATCTGTTCATGCCCAGGGTCATTCTGGTCACCGCGTTCTTCATCGATACCCAGCCAAGGAGAGCATGGGAGATGGGCGCTGCAGGCTGTGTGGCCATGCTGCGGGGAGGGTGGAATCATTCACTCGCAGCGGGAACGGTGGCAGTGGGGGAATATTGCGTGTGCCAGCGTGGGGTTCCCTGCTGCTGCTGTGGACTGGGGGGGCTTTACAGCTTCTAGGAGAGGGAGGAGGGAGAAGAGCAAAGTAAAGGTTGTGAGTTTGGGGGGAAAAAAAAGTTATGCCAATGAACAACAGGAATCGGGAGGTGAGATGCCATCAGGAACAAGAAGAAAGGGAAGTGAAGGGAGAAATCTCTTGAGGGATCCCTGTTAAAGGGGTAAGTGCACATTACCCTAACAGCAGAAGGGTAAGAGATAGAGTAACTAAACACGATCTTATCACTGGCCAAAAAAACAACAGAAAAAGGGAAAACCATGTGTATAAACCGAAATGAGATCAGATTACAAAGGTTGAGTTTAAAGGAGTAGCATAGGTAAGAAAGGACAAAACTGGGAAGGCCAAACCGTGAGTAGGAAGGAATGTGAAGGATAATAAGGCAGGATTTTAAAATATTGTATTGATAGCTAGAAGACTAGCACAGGATGTGGCTTGCTCCTCCGATGAGGAGGTCAGTGATGCTGAGTAGGCAGTAAGTGTTCAGTCCTCACTAAGAGGATCAACTAACTGCCATGGAAAAGGGTTAAGAGTTAGGGCAACAGAAGGGGAGGAACAGGACTTTACTTTGGTAAAGTAGATGTTTAGGCCTGATAAAATTGCCTGTAGAATATGTAGGGAATTGACTGAAATAATTTTAAAACTGATAGTGAAGTTTTCAGAGCATGAGTGAAGAGAAAGGTTCTGGAAGACTGAAAGCCTGCAAATAAAATGTGTTCCACCATGGGCTGCAAGTGGAGAAGATGCAGGATATTGTTATATTTTGACTTCAAGAAGGCTTTTGACAGTCTGGTGTGGCACTCTGACAAGCCAGCTGGGGAAGTGGGGACAGCTGGAATAATAACAGGAACTGTTATTAAATACATTTGTGGCTGTATGGAAAATAATATTCACAAAGTAGGTCTAAGTGGTTCACTCTCAAACTGGAGACAGGTTGTCCTGAAGCTGTATTGTTCAGTATGACTGGCATTGATGAAAAAGGGAGAATGTTTATTAGATTAGTGAAGGGGTGGCAAGGATGCTGGGAGAAAGGATTAGATTTTGAACTCATTTTGGCAATCCGGGAAATGATCAGGGGAAAAACTGGAGTGTGATTCACCAGGGCAACTGCATAGTTCTGCTTTTGTTGAGGAATGAAAGAGCGTGCATTTACTGGATGGGGAACAAGGTGAGGCAGCAGTCCNGCCTCACCACCTGCACAGTAAAGATGTTTTTTCCTAATGTGCTGGTTCACCTAGATTCACTGCAGTCCAAATAAGTAGGTGTGTAGAAAATGTGGCCAGAGTGACAGACCACTTCTCCCCGCTTCTCCAGCTTCCTGGAGGTGCAGCTGTGTGGTCCAGGGGCTTATTTCATATGGTTAGGGGATTATATTGCCCTTATTTACTGGTGAAGGGAGTTTCTGGTAATATTTTTATATATCTAAATAATTTTGTGATCTCAGAAAAGTTATGTGGCTTTGTCATCACAGACTCTGANTCAGGGGAAAAACTGGAGTGTGATTCACCAGGGCAACTGCATAGTTCTGCTTTTGTTGAGGAATGAAAGAGCGTGCATTTACTGGATGGGGAACAAGGTGAGGCAGCAGTCCTGCAGAAAAGTGTGTGTGTGTGGGGGGGTGGGTGGGTGATGGCTTGAAGGTAACAGAAGGTGAAAGCTTGTAAATAATACTGTGATGCTCAAAAAAGAATCATAGAATCACAGAATGGTTTGGGTTGGAAGGGATCTTAGAGATCATCAAGTTCCAACCCCCTGCCATGGGCAGGGACACCCTCCACCAGCCCAGGTTGCTCAAAGCCTCATCCAGCCTGGCCTTGAACCCCTCCAGGGATGGGGCATCCACAGCTTCTCTGGGCAACCTGGGCCACTGCCTCACCACCTGCACAGTAAAGATGTTTTTTCCTAATGTGCTGGTTCACCTAGATTCACTGCAGTCCAAATAAGTAGGTGTGTAGAAAATGTGGCCAGAGTGACAGACCACTTCTCCCCGCTTCTCCAGCTTCCTGGAGGTGCAGCTGTGTGGTCCAGGGGCTTATTTCATATGGTTAGGGGATTATATTGCCCTTATTTACTGGTGAAGGGAGTTTCTGGTAATATTTTTATATATCTAAATAATTTTGTGATCTCAGAAAAGTTATGTGGCTTTGTCATCACAGACTCTGAATGCATCCTAGAAAACGGAAAACTATATAAAAACAAACCTTCTTTCACTCCAAGAGGAAACTCAGTTCCTGAATGTTTTATTTGCAGTGAATGAGTTTGAGAGGTGACTTGACTGGGACTTCGCTCCAGTGGCAGCAGTTGATGCTTTGAGGGCAGTGATACTGCCAAATCTCTGGCATAGACAGGCTCAGCCACAGTTTATCCTAGTTTGATTTCCTTGTGTTTTAAGTCAGAATAAAAACTGCAGCTGCTTTAAATTGCAGTAATAGTGTATTTGTCTGTGTTTATTTAATGGATATCAGAATGGATAATAATGATGGCCAATCATGAGTGCCTTGAAAGCAGGGTCTGCAGATGCCTGAGTTGGAGTGTTTGTGTATAGTCGCCAAGGGACAACTAAATGAATTAAATGAATTTCCCATTTAGCTGTGTAAAAGGCTTAAGTCTCAGATTATTCTGAATTGTCTGCGTAGTTTCATAGACTGGATCTGACGTCAAGAAAGTTTTCTCCATAGTATTCAAAACCTGTCTTGCTAGCAGCTGTAAATTTATAATTATTGAAAATATAGTTGTTTGGGAATGGTAGGCAGTGATAATATCATGCACACGACAAAAAGTCTATGGATGGCTCGTAGAGGCTGGTCTTGGGAAAAAGTTGAAAAGAGCCTGTACTTGTGTTTAAGCATCTGGGATGGTAGCTGCTGGACAGCTGTCGGAAGATCTCTGATTAAAGAGATGATTTAGTTTTAGAAATATGAAGCCCTTTTGTTTACCTATCCGGCATGCAGTGTCTCAGATACACCACACAGTGCTTTACGTACTGAGTTCTTGCAACTGGCTGCTCTCTGACCACTCAGCTGAAAGTGGTCAGAGTGTAATCCATAGAGTTGGTTGTTTTACTTTAGAAGTCTGAGTGGAGAATTAAATGTCTGAGTTATGACCCAAGTCTAAAAATAAATCAGAAAGGCCAGTCTGCAGGAAACTTGGTGCTTGCTTGTGGAAAGAATCATGGATGCGGCAGAGCAAGGGACGGGTTGCCCAGCATCAGTAGTGTCTGTCTGTCTGAGAGAGTGGGAGATGATGGTTTTCCTCAGGGATGGATCTGGCAGTGCTGGTGAGAAACAAAGGGCTGAACCAGTAAAAGGGACAAGCAGGGAAGTACCACGACTCGTTTGCCACAGAACTAGAAAGACACAGGGCATGCCGTGGTGAGGAGGCAGAGGAGAGGAAGGACAGCGCCCTTTCTTGTCATACCTTCTGGTGTATCTGTATTTGTTCTGTCCTGGGTGTGAGTGTTTCTGGTTATGCTTTCCGTGGTTGGGTTCCACCACTCTTCTAGCCGTGGAGTAGAAGCAGATTGGGGAAAACCTGTTGGAATTAGCTGGATAATGGCTTTTTGTCATTAATTGTCCCAGTTGTCAGGAAAATATCCTTGCACTCTGCATTGCAGACTGAAGCTAGAACTTGTTAGTGGCTGCAGAGTTTGGTAAAATGTGGCTTTAAATGCGAAAATGTGTGTGCGTGTTGCCTTTTTCCTGTCCTCTGGAGCTGCGGTGCCCTGTCTCCTGACCAGATCCTCAGGTGGTAAATTCTGGTCCAGTTCAGACTATTCCTCCTGTCCCCTTTACACCTTTCTTCATAGGCAGTGCTGCTACCCTGCTTCTTTCTCTCCCTTTATAATTTCTGAGTGCTTTTAGCCTCCAGAATTGCACGAAAAGATTGAAGAAGATAAGGGGGCGGTGGAAATGGGGAGTAGGGTAACGAGTGGCTGTGGAGGGAAGGGTACGTCGTGCTGGCATGCAGGAGGGGTTTAAGAGCCTTTGTGGAGCAAGTTTGTACTCCTTTACTCCAGGCCCGTGGACTTCACCTGGCTTTCGACATCAGCCCATATACTGATGTCCACTAACAATCCCTGCTGCATGGGTTTCAGTGCTGTGTTCTCCCTCCTTCTATCGTCTGGTGCAAATTTAGCCATAATTTCACAGCAGTGGCTCACACTCTGTATTTTGGGCTGCTTGTGTAACTAACCAGTGCCAATTTGGGTGCTAATTTTAGTATAATAGATGAGGAATAGAACACACTTAAAGAAAACTGCAAAGTTGACATATTTTCAGGCTTTCTTGTCTGAAGAAAAAAAAAGTTCACTCCCTGGACAGTTTAGGCTTTGGTATTTATACTTCCTTTTTTTTTTTTTTTATTTTTTTTTTGAAAACACAAAAATAGTATGTATTCCAGATAGGAAGAAAAAAATCTGTAAGGACACTGAAGAACAATGTTTTTTATTTCTCTGGTGTTAAAATGAGTTTTTGAAATAGACTGCAGGAGAAAAAGTTCCCTTTACCACAGCAGAGGAAATGCTGTTCTGTAAACACCCCTAAGCATAGATAAGTGAACACAGCTGCCAGAAGAAGGATGTGGCACCATTTCAGTAAATAAATCTGAAGTGACTCCAGTTATTTTTTTCCATTCTCACACAGGACCGAGAAGAAGCGAGGACATGGGTAGAAAAGGTTAAGTGAGGAAGTTTGTAGCAATACCTGCCATATGAGGTGTGATACAGAGCCAAGACCCGAGTTTGTGTGAACTGCTTAGAGACTAGAGCTCTAGCTCACTGTGCTGAGCCATGCAGTCATTTTTCAGGAGGCTCTGTCCTTTTTGGGGAGTGGAAGCTGAAACGTTTACGTCTAGGCCTGACACTGGTGGTGTCGCTCAGGAAGGGCTGGCAGAAGTGTCTGGGTTTAGGTCAGGCCCCTGTGATGGGAAGAATGCAAGATGCCATCGTTTGTGCAGCTCTCCGTAAATCTAAAAAAAGATGCATGCATTTGGCTCTGTAGAATTTTTTGCTGTTTGCTTTGCTGATAAAAAGACTGTTAGGCTGCCAAAAAATGGCATGGTGGCAAGTCACGTTAAGAAGATGAGTTAATTTCCCAGTGCTGTCTGTCCTGGTGACATGTCTCTAACACACTGCCTTCGGGTCCTCTTCTGCTGGACTGTCGTGAATGCCAAGGGCTCTGAGGAAAAGGAGGCAGGACAATGAGGCATTTGTTTCCGCAGTGTTTCCATATATTTCCTCAGTACAGTACTTATTGAATGAGTACAGTATGAGCTTCAGGAATCCTGTGAGAAAAATGAGTTTGCGAGTGATGAGGAAGGATATTTTTTCTTGAAGGATCATATGACTTCTGTGGGGATTTTTTTTGGTTGGTTGTGTTTTAGCTTCCCTTGAGGTTGGTCTGGAATGGTGCACTGAGTTTCTCCTGCCTCTCCCTGCAGCCAGGGCACAGCTCCCAGCTGGGAGTTTTCTTTAACTAATCCCTTGCAGCCGCAGGAGCCTGGGCTGTCTCCTGGTCTTTCCGCTCCCTGGCCGTGGCAGTTGTGCTGGTTAGTCGCTGCGGCAAAGAGCAGCCATGAGGAGCCAGGAGCGTTTTGTTCTCTGCGATGCTGGTGCGGGTGGTGTAACTGTGCTGGGCTCCTTTCTAAATCGACTTCTGCTGCCCGGGTTTAGCTGTTGGACCCTGGTTAACTCCTTACAAACCTCAGATTGCTGTATGGTTATATTTAACTTTAATTCATCAAGTGGACAGAAGAATGTGGTGGATTTCAGCAGCTCAGCGTTGGCGTAAAGGAAATATTTTGCCCATGGCTCTTGCTTGAGCACATCCGAAGCCACCCCTGGGTGCAGCTGAGCAGAGCTCCAGGGGGTTGATTGCAGCTCGGTAGTCTCTGAGAGCATGGGAAAATCTTGCACGAGAGGGAAATTCACTGCAATGCCAAGGGGTTTCAGATCTGCCCAGGCTGCTCAGCTCCTGACACAATAATTACACCGTGCTGTGAATTGGAAGATTACCTCATGCCCCGGGGCCTCTCTCTCGCGCTTTTCTTCACTGGCTGGGAAGGAGGTGGTGCTGCGGGCTGTGTCAGGGTTGCAGGGATGCTGTAGGTCCCTAAACTGTCTCAGGAGGTAAACGCTTCCCGGGTTGCACAGAGGAGAAGTGACTGTGATTGAAACCTCCCGCCGCCCCAGCTGCTTTCCGCTCTGTCAGGGCTGTGTCTGGCTCAGACCTGATGGTGGGTCTCCCAGGCCTGGGAATGTGGAGGAAACCCCGTATTTCTACCTCAGGATGTCTGTCTTTTGTGTGCCAGTTCTTCTCAAAACAGGTGGAGGCAGGAAGGCAGGGCCCTGGTGAGAAGGCTGCAGAGAGCCTGCCCTGTTCGGGGAGGCCGCTGTGGGAGCTGCTGGGCGCTGCGCGGGCCGTGTGCAGCAGGACCCTTGCAGGCCCTGCCCCTGTGGCACGGGTGTACGCGTGTGCTTGCCTTGGCCTGGGTAGAGATGGAAATAGCAACGCTGTGGTCTGAGGATCAGAGTTGTGCTTGGTGTGTCCCACGCAGCCTGAATTCCTGCTGTAGCCATTGCTGTCACTAGCTGTGCAGCAACACTGCCCATGTGCACATCCACTCAGCTGTGTGGGGGAAATAAAACCCAGCTCCCGTTCCTCGTTAATAACCAGCTGTCAGCAGTGACAAAGGGGTTTTTCTGTTGACACAATGTCATGGGCAGTGGTCGTAAGAAGAAGGCTAGTTAGCCCAGCTTGATTTCGCAGTGGGGTGGGGACTAGAGAGGGGTTAGGCTCTTGGTGTGCAACTGGGAAACTTCAGGAGGCAGCTCTGTGCCCCCTCTGCTGCTAGTTACCCTGCGCCCGGCCTTTACCAGTGAAATATCGTCATCCCACAGAGCAACGGTAACTCTGTCTCTCCCGAGTTAGGAAGACACAAGTTTCCTTTAGGTAAAATGATGTCTCTTTCAGTGCAATTATTCGGGCATGGGGTTTCTTGGGTCGATGTTGGGGATATAACCTCAGCGAGCTGGGAGGGGTTTGCATCGCTGAAGAGCTGGGTGGGTGCTCTGCGGGACTGGGTCGTTCCTCCCCTCTGGCTGGCCCTTGTCCCTGCCCCTCTGAGGGGCACAGGCTGCCCTCTCTGCTGGCCGCTGAGAAATGAAGCGTTTCTTGTGCCTGGGACTCTGTCTGGAAAGCCGCAGAGGCTGACAGTTGCTCAGTCAGTGGCTGCATGGGCTGCTCCTGGAGTGAAGAGAGAGGGGTGACAGGAAAAGGCTGCGGCTCTAATGGCAGCGTCAACATGTCTGGGAAAGGACTGCTGCCTAGGGCCCCGTGCCACCCGTCCCCGTTAGGGTTCTGAGTACCAGAATGAAGGACTGGAGTGTGCTACCCACAAACTTCATTTGTGGGATGGGAGTAACCTGGTCTAACCCAGCTTTTAGTTCAAATAGGTGGCACATGCCAGACGGGGTTTTTACTGTGCTTGCAGCAGCCAGGACAACCTGGACGACCTGTGTTCAGTCCGTCGAGATTTCTTTCTCTTTGTCGCTGTCAAACAAAAAAAATTCCTTGACTTTTAAAATTAACTATTATTGGAGTTCAAAAGTCAAGTGATGGCTTCATCTTGGAATGCTTTTATGTCCAGGATCAAGAAGGACATAAATTAAATAAATTAATTATTTTTTGCTTATTCCATGAAACAGATGAGTAAAAGACAGGTATAAACCCATTGCTTTTTAAGAGATATAAACAGTTGCAGCTAGGTGGAATCAGCCAAAGAAAATATGAGTCAGCATGAGTCAGCAGTGTGCCCTGGCAGCCCAGAGGGCAAATCAAATGCTGGGGTGCATCAAACACAGCATAACCAGCCTGTCAAGAAGGGTGATGGTCCGGATGTGTGCAGCTTTTGTATGGCCTCCCCCTCAACCCTGTGTGCAGGTCTGGGCCCCACCACGTAAGAAGGATGTGAAAGTCCTTGAATGCGTCCTGAGGAAGGCAACAAAGCTGGTGAAAGGGCTGTAAGGAGTGTCCTGTAAGGAGTGGCTGAGGACTTTGGGGAGAAGGAGGCTGAGGGGCGACCCCATGGCTCTCTACAGCTTCCTGAGGAGGGGGAGTGGAGAGGGAGGCGCTGAACTCCCTGGTATCCGGTGACAGGACACGTGGGAATGGTTCAAAGCTGCACCAGGGGAGGTTTAGACTGGACATTTGGAAGTATTTCTTCACTGAGAGGGTGGTTAACCCTGGAACAGGCTTCCTAGAGAGGCAGCCGATGCCCCAGGGCTGTCAGTGTTTAAGAGGCATTTGGACCGTGCCCTTAATAACGTGCTTAACTTTTGGTGAGCTCTGAAGTGGTCAGGCAGTTGGACTAGATGATTGTTGCAGGTGCCTTCCAAATGAAATTGTTCTGTTTTGTTCTATTCTGTTATAAAATATCTTACCTAATTAAAATAAAGCTGTGGCACTTATGGATCCATGATGTACTGATATCCAACAGCTTAACAGCACGTTTATTTGGATTCTAAAAATATTTGAGGCCACATTATCTAAAATAGTTAAGATAATAAGTTATATTAACCCACGTACCCGAGTATTTTGGTTACTTATTCCCATGGTGATGTAATGTAGTGAGGATGGTTAATTCTGGGTGCTCCTTTGCTTAAAGGTGGTAAATCCTGTGCATGGGTTTGAAAATTTCAGCCTTTATTTAAGCTGCAGAAGCAACAAAAAAGAATAACTTGGGTGGAGTAGAGGGCTGAACAGATGGTAAAAGTGTTTTAGTCTATGTGAATGTGAAGGAAAATGTTCAAGTGGAGAACGTGTGTCAGCCCCCACCAAACAGAAATAACATTGCTGGAATTCATGCTTTTGCAGCCCTACAAACAGTATCAAACGTCTTCCATCAACCATGTGAGGCAGGAGAGGATGGAGTGGATGTATCTGGTGAAGAGGAGGCTGAGAGCTGGTGCCCAGTGAAGAAGTAGCTTTAGGTTGTCGTAGAAGTAATGGCTCAGCATAGACATACTGCCGTGCTGCTGGCTTTGTTTCACAGCAGCAAAACCACCCAATAGGAGGTTACTGCTGGAGGGAATGGCCAGGATTAATTAAGTTTTTTTGCCATTTTGCTTTTCTCTAGTAGCATGTAGTTTAAAGTCTTTTCCTTTTTTATTCCTTCTAGAAAAAGTTGTTAATCTTGATAAAAATGAGTGCAAAAAGTAGTCACCTACTAAACTGCAGAGGAGATTAATACAAAATATCCTGGTTTTGTCTTACCTTACCTTACCTTACCTTACGTGAAGGAGCTGCAGAACCAACTTCTTTGTGGAAGCAGAGGGATGCTTTGTTCCCAGGGCAGTGGTACCCGAGAGAGGAGTTGTTCTTAGGGACAGCAGTGCCAAACCATACCCTCCTTGTTCAGGTAGCTCCCAGCTGGGAGACCATTGGCACCCTCAGAGCATTATTGAAGTGGAGCGCTGCATTTCTGGGCAGAATTGGGATGGTAGTGATTATTAGGGAGCTGCTGAATCTGGTAGCCTGATGGTGGGGGGATCGTGTCTCTGACTGGGATATTGTGGTTCCCTCTTGCTGGTGTGCCTCTGGGCTTGTGGCAGTGAGTGTGATGGGCTGAGTCCTCCCTTGGGATGGGGCTGGGTGTTATTGGGGTTCCCCCACCTGCTGTCCTTCCACCATACTCCTTTGTGTGTCTGTGGAGATGAGCTGCTTGTCCCATAACCTCATGGTGGCTTACAGTGGCCATGACAGGACTTGGGGGGAATAAAAGTGGGGAATCAGATGTTGAATGAAGTGAAAACACAGTCAGTCAATACTGACTAATGCAGCAGTTGCTCCAGGCTGTATATTTTTTAGTTTCATGTCCAAACCGTGTTTGGCAGCAGTCAGCTGGCTGATAAGTGTGTGCACGCTGGCCAGCTGGTCGCAGCCATTGCATGTGTGTTGGCTGGACGGTCCCTCTACCCCGAGCTCCAGAGTTGCTGCATCAAGGGAATTCGGTTATCCAGTGAGTATAACGGGCAGTGTGGGAATGGGGGGGGAGCACTGCTCTTCTAATTAGCCTGATAATGCTGATGTTTCGGTACGTTTTTACAAGGCTTCTGACTGTGTGATATTTCTTTTTTATTCAGATTCCTTTGGGACTCTTGTTCTTCCAGTAGTAAGTATTTCTTTCCTTTCCTCCTTCCTCAGAAAATGTTGACTCCCTGTAACTGTCAATCAGTTGATGTTGGTGAGATGATGTATTTTGTATGTGATTCTAGCTATTTGCACATTCCCAGAGGAGTCTATTTACTGAACAATAAGCCAAGGAGTTTTCAGATCAAGTGCTGTGCAGCTTGTTACAAGTAATTACAGGATTTGGGAGCTGACTTCCAGCATCAGCACAAGCTATCACCTAACTGGAACACAGAACTTTGCTTTGTGGTTTTTTTTGAATGGCTGATAACTACATCTCTATTTCAGACACACCCTGAGGGCTAATTAGAGCTGAAGTATTGTGCAAAGCAATAATTGAGAAATATTAAAATAAAATGTATTTATACACAGCCTTAAGAATTTGGAAATGCATTTTCAGTGGAAGTACATAATAAGCTAACTAGTCAACAAAATTGTATAATATTGAATTGTGTGTTGAGTATGAATCTTTAATTTATAATCCTGGTTGTTCATCTTGAAAACCCAATCCTAAGAGTTATGTATTTGTGTCAGGAAAAAAAGTTCACAGAATCACAGAATGTTAGAGATTGGAAGGGACCTCTAAAGATCTAGTCCAATCCCCCTGCCGGAACAGGAACAAGTTTTACCAAAGTCTTTATTTTTTTAAACATCTGTGAGTCTGAGTATCCCTAAATCCAGGGGATTTAAATTCTGGTCTCAAATATACTGTGTATATGATGAAATAATCTGGAAATATTTGATAGATGGATAATCAATGATAGTGAACAGCTCAATATTATGAAGACTACTAGGCTGAAATGCATCTAAGTGAACTCTAAATTAGCAAACATAGAAAATTCTGGTAAAAAAAGATTAAATTAGCAAATTCCTTAGTATAATCTGGCCAGGTCTTAAAGTGTTCAAGCAGCTAAAACTAGGTGAGGTGGATTCCTCCATCTCTCAACACTATCTGAACTAATGAAAATGATGAAAACTGACTAATTTTTTGATAGTAAGGTGTTTATTTCATTTGTGTAGCCACAGTAGACTCATGTTTTCCCCAAAGTGTAGTTGGCTGGGAGCGGAAGGTGGGTAGGAAGTTTCTGGTTTCAGACATCATCTTTGCCAGAGGAAACAGTAGCATCCTTGTCTGAGATGCTCATGATGGTGGCTGGTGTGGTCAGGAGAAGTACATGAGGTGGCCTTTTTCTCTCTTACATTAGGAGTGCCAAATGACGATAGTCGTACCATTCACTCAGGGGATGTATTGACTAGGATAAAATATTTTCACAGCCAGTTCCTACTACCCACTGTTAAAAGCTGCCTTGATCATGTATGGTGTGAGAAACAACCCTTTAGAGAAGGAGCTGGTGGAGCTGAGGTGAATAGTTAGAACTGTTGTAGCTGTGACCTCCTGTAAGGATTGTGTTAGTGCAGTCCGTTAGCGTAGGTGTGTGAACAGAAAGGTGGGTTGCTTTGCACCTCGGCTGTCCTGAAACACTGCTGTTGCAATGCAGACTTCACTGCTGTGGCTTTCACATCAAGAAACGGGCAGTTTTGTCACCCTGCTGCAGGAAGGAAAGATCTTCTGAAATACGAAAAAGTATAAAAATCAAGGGAGCAACCCATGCTGTCTATCATCATTTGTGATAGGAAAAACATACAGAAAAAAAATGTATTATATATAAATATATAAAAATATATATATTATGTGTATAATACATATATATATAAAATGTATATGAGGTCTCTAAATGGCATTTACAGACTTTTAAAGAAGATATCAAAGACAATCCTTGCCAGTATATTAAAATAATGCTGTGAGAGCACAATTCAGTGCTATGATGAGACAAAACAAACTTATTTTCCCCTCATTTTGATTTTGAGTGTTTCCTGGACTTCTTGTAGGGAATCCTGTCTGCTTTTTAGGGAGTACACCTTCTTTAATAAAGGGCAGTATTCATAAATGTATTAATTTTGAGGTAGTATTTGAAAGATGCAGTAACTAAGGCTGTTCCTCCTATTTAATGTATTCCAGAATACTTGGCATGAAAGTTGGAGAGTGCTGTAATATGTGAATCATATGTTCTTGGCAATGTGTATACAAAAACCTGCAGCTGAAGAAAACACAGAATCTATTTCAGTGTGGAGCTTTGCACCTATAATTTAGTTACATAAGTCCGGATTTTAAAGGAGGAATCTCTTCTTCCTATGTCATCATATGCTTGCTCATGGGTGAAGAAGAGAGCCAATTTATTTTTCCACTTCTTGATATTTTTTTTTCCTGGCTTGTTTTTAAAACCAGAAAGTCAACAGAAAGAGATGAAATTGTAGTTGATTCCTCTTTGTAGGTAAACACACAGAGGAGGAAAACATGCAGATGTTTTCATCTACCTCATTTGTTACCCTGTGACATTTTCCCTGGTTTGGGAATTTGTGTTCCCTCACTGTGTGCTCTTGAAATGCATTTTGACAGCATGACAGCCTTTCCTTAAGGAGCGTGGTAGGATACTTTTGAAGTGCTGTTCTTGGTGAGTCAACAGCTGTAGTTTTCATTACCAGTGCAAGAGGAGTGCTTCGTTTCCAGATGTTACGCTGAAAAATGCAAGCCTGGCTGTTTCAGTTGTCTTGAGTTCAGAGGTTTTACTTCAGATTTATTGCTGTAGCTGCAAAGGGAAGCGTGTGACTCCTAAGCTTTTTAGCAGGGCTACTTGTTGGAACGAGCTGCGTGTTGTGTTAAAACACTTTTCCTTCTTCAAAGAGACACTTCTAAGCAGACAGCGGCACAGAAGACAGCATCTGGGCTGGAATGTCCCTGGGGTCACTCGTTGTCTGCTTAGGCTCTGCTTGGGGTGAAATTCCTGAGTGCTGCAGCAGCTCTTCTTCGAGCCTTTTCACCCCTGTGGCTGGGATTCCTCCCACCTAACTGTAGGAAATGGACTGATGCATCTGAATTATGAACTCCAGATTTCCTCTGTCCACTGGAGAGACAGAGACCTGTGCGTGGTTATTCTGATCTTATGTGGTCTACATTTCCTTGACAGTGTCTGTGTTCACTGCCAGCACTGAAGGAGCCTTTAATGTCTATCCTAAAACCATATAAAATGTCTCTTCCTTTTTTGCTTAATATTTTGGGAAGTACAATTATTTTACTTTCTAGATTAGTCACAACATGTGCTGTGATTATGAATTATTAAACTGAAATGAGACAAAATCAGTGAGACTTCTACTGAAAAACAGCACCTCACCTCATGAGATGACCATTCTGAATTTGATTTTTCTACCCTACAGGACATGAAGCTAAACCTTGTAAAAAGAAATGCAAGGTTTTCTTACTGTCCTGCTCACCTTGCCCACATATAGCATCTTCAGCTCTTTTATTTTCGGAAAATTCATTACCAAAAATTGGTGAAGTGATGAAGAAAGAAATTAGCCCCAAAATCAAAACCAAGAAACTTCTAAATAACAGTGAAAAGAGAGAGCACAATGTGAGTCTGTGAGTGGTGTATGAATACATAGATACTTCCATTGTTGAAAACCTGATTACTACTGAAAATTAGGTGCAAATATGTTGAAAAGATGCTTCTGCTAAGACATTTTCATGTACTTGTTGAAATGACAGTTTAAAGCCCTGAAATCCTCTTTCTATTTCTGAGAGTTTATGTAAATTGACAAGTCCAGGAACATGTCAGATCTTTATGTCAAATGCTTTTGGAATAATAATATCTTCAAGAATATTTTAGGTAATTAACAGAGAGTCATGATTTTCTTTTTAGCTGCCTTTGAACAGTGCTTCTGGGAATTATGAATTAGTGGTGGAAGGCCATGCTGATGGCCGGCGCATCTTCTCGAACCGCACCAGCTTGATGTACCTGTCAAAGAGCATCTCCGTGTTCATCCAGACTGATAAATCTATGTATAAACCAGGGCAAGACGTGATGTTTCGGGTTGTCACTGTCTATCCTGATCTCAAACCTTACAAAGCGCCTGTGAATATATATATCCGGGTAAGTATCCGCAGGAACCTAAGCTATACATTGGAATTTGTCGTATGTTTCAACTCTGTGACAAAGATCACTGTGTTGCTACCTAGATCTTGCCAGCAAGACCACTCCCATTTAACTTGCAGCCTGACTTTTCTTCTAGGATCCTCGGAAGAAATTGATTCAGCAGTGGCTGATGGAGGAGGGTGATTTGGGTGTAGTTTCCAAAAAATTTCAGTTGTCTATGAACCCTCCACTAGGAGACTGGTCCATAGAGGTGGAAGTGAACGTGAGTATTGACGTTTCCAAATCACAGAGAGTTCTCTTTTAGATGATAGATGTGAATAAAATTGTGTTTACTTTGGTGAAGAAAAGCCAGAAATAAGCATAGACCATGAGATGAGAAAATCTTTCCCTCATGGCAAACCCAAGACATTATGCAAACCTCACAAGATTTTCAGTGGTATATGGTTTTGTAAGGAAAGATAAAAAAAATTTTATATTTTATCCTCAGGTCTGTGTTTTCATTCTAAAGTACAAATGTAATTTTAAAAGTTTTAATATAAAAGAAAGATCTTACGGAGTACTATTTTTTTTTTAAGTGAAACACCCTTATGTTTACTTTGTAAGCAAGTATACAGAAATTCATTGTGCCCTGCTGTGCAGCCAGTCAAGGTCTCAACAAGCGTGGAATCAAAGACTATTTACCAATCTCCGCCTGGTTTTAGGGGTGTTTCAGCAATTCACAATGACTGAGGAGTTGCTGAGGAAAAAATAAGTAGGCAGAATAGAAAGGGTGAGTAGTACAGCAGAACTATTGCACAACAAACCTGGTATGGTCTGGTTGCCTGGTGCTGTTGGTGATTGTCCTACGAGTCCAGTCCTTTAGGCTGTACACTCCTCATACACCTTGGAATAAATTGCAAAAATGACTGGAGGTTTAGCTGTTCAGCACGGTGTCAGGTTTATTCAGCCTGCTTTAAATGCCTGCAATTTGGGAACTGCATTCCCAACTTGGCTTGCAGTGGCTGTTCGGAGACATTTAACAAGTACCAACAGGACTGCTTAATGTTCCCTAATGAGGGAGATGAGGGGGTAGGAAGCAGAAAAACTCGTGTGATCATGTATTACTTTGGAGTATATTTACCAGTACCAGTTATGTGCCTGATAGGTTTCTGTAGGCTGAGGTAGGTGAGGGTGGTGTTCGAGTGAGTGTCAGGACGATTTTTCTCACACATTCTCATGTGGGTGTGGAGTCATTACTATTGTCTTTGATGGGAAAAATGTTTTAAGTTGTTCCTGCCCTTGTCCCCGTGCTCAGCCACTCCTTCCCACCCCTGCGCTGCTGTTCAATAGCTTCTCAGTCATGTTGAGGCCGTGGTAGAAAGGCTGAGCTCTAATATGCACCAGGAGGGTGGCCCAGGTTGAAAAGCATCTCTGTGTTTGTCTAACCCAGAGCAGTTCACCAGTGTGGGTGACAGCACAGCCCCGCTCACAGCTGCATGGTGCTTCTCAGGATGGGGGGGAGTGTGGCTCAGACACAGGAATGAAGGCAGGTGACAGTGGTGGGCTCCTTCAACAGCTCGTGTGCTAGGCAAAAAAAAGTTTGTGAAATTTTTCTTGGTCTTTCTGCAAAGTCTCGAGTAATCCTGAAGTCAGGAGGACACTGCTGAAGGAACTGCAGCAGGTGTTTTTGGGGTTCAAATATGACTGACACTCCCTCCTGAAGCAAAACCAAAAAGGAAAAGGAAAAAAAATTGTAAAATTGAAAGAAAAATGCTTTGTAGATTTATCTGGGCTGATGAAACAGCTGTGAGAAAAGACAAGGGAAGTGAATTCTTAGCAGACTGTAGTTGGTGATGTTCTAAATCTTAGCCATTCAGTACTGCTACGGGAGGTTAATGAGCCTGGAAGACATATGACAGGGTGGGGATGTCTCTGAAGTCATGAGTAATAAGGGGGAAGTAAATGGGGAACATTTTGTGCTCTGTCTCTTCCAATACGTAGCTAGGAGGCACCAGGGAAAGGAGGCAAAGAGCAATTTCAGAACAATGAAACCAGCATAACTGAACTGTGGAGCACATCACTGGTGGGTGTGGTGAATACTGAAAACTCAGGTGGGAGTCAAAAAATGGTCTGGGCAAATTCACAGAAGTACCCGCCACTGAGAACCGTTACCTGGAAAGCCCTGGAGCTTGAGCTGGCGCAGTGTCACTGCTGGCCACCCTGGTTGATGCGGTTCTTCCGGTGTTGAACCTTGGCTGCTGCGAAAGACTGGACACTGGCCTTCACGTTAGATCTCCTGGGGTACAACCTTTCCTAGGTTGTCCTTATCATATTTTCATCTCATTTTCCCTACTATTACATTTTTAAAACTTAGGGCTTTAGAGTGTTACTGGCAGTCTATGTTCAATGCTTAATAGAGCTCTAAATGCTTCAGCAGCATGGAGAATCTCCAGGGGCAGGGATAATGCTCATCACTCTAGGGTATCTTTCTCTCTTCACATTGTTACAGAAGATAATTCAAGGTGGAAAGTACTGCAGGATGCTTTTGGTACATTTAACAAAGTACTCTCTTGGGAAGAGATAAACTTGGGCAGAACAGAAATGGGATTCTTTTTTCATTGACAGTAAAGAGTTAATATCTAAGAAACACTGCATTTAATAAATGGAAAAAAGGGGAACTAAGAGACAGATATAAATGTAAGTCTGAACTCTTGCATATTTGTAGAAAATGTAAAGATCCCAAGAAAAACTTGGTGGTTAATAAAAGTATGGAAGAGTTTCTAAAGTTTGCTAGAAGCAAAAGAAATTCCAGCAGTGGCAGAGCCCAGTAACGTGAGGAAACTGATTATGTGGCAGAGATGGAAACATCGAATAGGGATGGTGGTTCTGAGCAGTTAAGTGAATCTCAGTGTAGCGAGATTTGAAAAGGCCTTCAGAAGATGGGTGTCCTTCACAGAAAGAGTAAGTGAGGTAACGTGGGAAACTGTAGACTTGCCATCTGGCATGAGACAAACAATGGCAAAGGTGATTTGGGATTCCACTGGTAAAGAGTCATGAGCTTTAAGGTTATTATGGAATTGGTTAATAATTTGGTTAATAAGGTAGATTTACTCATGTATCACATTTTTGTAAAGGCTTTTCATTGTACAAAATCCTAATGAAAACAGCAATTTATGTAGAGTCTGTCAAAGAAGGGTGGATTGATTTTGGGCAATCAACACTCACCTGTCGGCTGTGTATCAAGGGATCAAATGAATCAACTGATTTATTGATTACCATCTGTGAGTGCTGTTGCAGGTTTTATAAGGTGGAGAAAGACATAATATGAACCAACTAATAGAAATTGAACCCGCCAGACAAATTGTTCACTCCTGCTCTGCTTTATTTTTTAAATTCAGTGTTAAAATAATATAATGAAAAAGCAATATGCATTATTATATTATTATAATATGCACATTATTGTCCTGTCACGATCATCCCCTGTAACAGCCGCTCCCCCTCCTGTTTACAAGCTCCCGTTGGGTACTGGGAGGCTGCAGTGTCTCTGTGTAGATGCTGTGATGGAGGTTTAGCTGGTGTTCAGTGAAAGCTGAAAGTGACCCGGATTACTCCGAGTGGATATTTCTAGCTGTTGCCTGGATATTCCTTGCTATTCTGCTGTTCCAAGGGAGGTACAGGTGTTTTTCTGTGTCGTTATATTGGCTCACCAATCCTTTCCTGATAACAGAGGTCACTGAGAGCTTGGGTTCAATGCTAAGGAGTACCTGGTATGTGTCTGGCATTTTTAATAATGATACCTACCTATCCTTGACTGGTACTGCTAGCCCTGGGTCCACATGGCATCTAGTGCGGCTTATGGATCTCCTCAGGGCTTTAGGAACCTCTTCAGGTGGCAAACCCAGGCTGATCTCCACGTCCCTGAGCTGTCCTGGTGCCACAGCCTGGGCTTTCCAGTCAAACAGCCAGTCAGCTGTCCGGCCCTCTGTCTCAGGTTCCACTCTTGTCTTTAAAGAGCGTTGTTGGGTCAGTAAATGACATTTCCCTTCTCGTGGTTACAGGTCAGTTCCCAAGCGTACCGAGTTTGGGTTCCTGGGAGCGTTGCCTCTGAATCCTGTTCTAAGTCAGGTTCTGGCTGCTTGCTGCTGTTCAGCACCCTGTAGAGGTTTTTAATGAGTTCAGGTGTTAGTACGGCTGTTCCAAGAAAACTCAAGACAGAAGAATTACCGTGTGGTTCCCAAGTCTCCACCTTGTATTTTGGTTGGATATCTTATGTTTCCTGTTGTGGAGCCTGTTGCTGAAAGGCTTTTAGTTGCTGAGTTTTAGTAGTCGGCGTCTCTGAGCAGAAGTTTTTCCTAGTTTTAAGGCATTTTGTAATCTAATTTATGGAAGTTGTTATTTGGAAATTTATGATCAAATATTAATGAATAGTAATGTTTCAGGTGCAATAAGGGCTTTCTAAAATATTTTTTATATTATTATGTTTTTTATATTTTTTTAGAAGCTTGAGCTATAAAGCAACTTTCAAAATCAGCCTTGGTTGATTATATACTTTACACTTTCAATTTTTTAACTTTTGAGGGTTCATGTATGTTACAGTGTATCCACAGTGAGTTCTGTGATGTCTTACTGCCAGGTCAGCTACAGATTGCCCATTTGCCCCATTGAGTGTCAGGTTATATATGTCATCACTTAAAAAAAGTGTCACTCTCCTTCAGAACCAGGCTGTACATAAAGCCTTTGGAACTGGCTGTGTATTCAGGAGTTTGCAAGTGAGCGCTGATATTTCATCAGGATCCGACAGTGTGGATGCTGGTGGCACTGGTGGGGATCCGCTCAGTTTCTGGAGACTGGGATGGTGGGTTTGAACAGAAGTTTGGGGGTTCATACAGAAATTTATTTCGGGGTTTATTTTCTGCATGTGAAAACAAAGCATGAAAGTGATCACGAAACGCTTCTGCTAATTCTGCCTAGAGGAAAGTATGCTTTATGTGGTCGCAAAGCAGGAGCGGGGGAGTGTCCCAGAGCCCGGCTGTGAGGTGGCGGTGCGGCCACGGGAGCCTGGCTGGTGCCAGCGCTGGGCTTCTGCCGGGCAAAGCCCAGAGACCACGCCCGGAGCCTGTCCTGATGCTGGAACTGGTGATGCACACGAGTGTCAGAAACAAATAAGAAAATGAACCTAGACCAGATTTGTTTTGGGGGGCTTTCAATTGCAAAAGAAGAAGAAAAATGGGGGGAACAATGCCTGTGATCTCACTTGTTAGATTAGACCCAAATGTATTCAGGAAAGCCTGGTTCCTTACAGCAGAGCAAGATCTGGACTGTAGTTGTTAGTGATTCGTAGGTGTCAGGGTCCACAGCGTCTAAGGCTCGACTGCAAAAAGGGTCTGTCATCCGCACTGTCTCAGAGTACTCATATGGGTCTCCTTTGGGCACTGTTCTCTTAACACTCTGGGCAATATGCACAGAGGGTAATAGATGTTCTGCAGTTTAAGAAATACTGATTTAGAACAAAGTTCTAGTAGTCTGGAAGAGTGAGCACATTTAAGAAGCAGGAGAAGGCAGGGAAGACAAAACCCATACTGGAATAAAGCAGTGCTGGAAAACAGGGGAATAGGTATGGTGGTGTTTTCCTATCTTAAAAAAACAAACAATCTCTTGGGTTGTATATGTAACTGACTGCTTGTCTCAGAAGCTGCCACTTCTGGAAACTGATTTAACAACTTCCACTACAAAATATTTAAACAATACTGCCAGAGAGACAGCCCTGCCCTGGGGAACTAAAATTATTCGGAGTGGTTGAAGTGCTGTTACTTGTCTTGTTCCAAACCAGTTTGGCTGAAAAGCATGTGTTAGTGGGAGATCTGGCTTGGTGTTCAAACCATCAGGATGACCTAGCAGGGTCTTTTCCTTTCCCTACACTGTGAAGCACAGCTTGCTTTCTGTCATGCAGGTTGTAATTTCAGAGAAAGTGCAGCCAAAAGTGTTAGTCTCACTTTAATATCTGCTTTCTACGGTTTACAGTTCTCTTAGCTTTTATTTTATTTTATTTTTTTATACTTCTAAGGTGATGTGAAACAAAATCTAGTTTTCAAGGAACATGTTTTTTTCATCCTGCCAGCTAGGGTAACATTCTCTTCATGGCTTTCTTCATGGCAAGGGTGACATATGTATGCTTAACATTGGAAATAAAAGATAGACCAGAGAACCAGGCCTGAGATAAAATCACTACAGGTCATGTTCCTGAGGTTGCCTGTTGGTATTCTGATTGTGGACTGCATGTCAGTGCTGTAGCATTTTGTGTTGTAAGGATTATGATCTGCACAGGTGTTGTGAAAACAGCAGATCCTGCATGTATCTTCTCAAACCTATATAACGCATATAAATCCGCAGTTATTGTGGTGATCATGAAATGAGTAGCGATCTGATTTTTGCTTGATAGAAGTCTTCTGCTAGGAAAAGTGTAAATATAGAGGTATAAGAGGCTTGGTCTGAGATAGCTAATTAGCAAAGCTGTTGATCAGGTAAGAGAGACCAGCTATAATTGTTTCCAGCTTGAATCCTGGTCCAAGGGTTTTTTCCCCAGGACTTCTCGGTTTATCCTCTCTTGCCACAGACACTCATTCCCATCTGATATATCGTGATGCTACTTGACAATTGGTTGTCCATATTTCGTCTCCTTTGCCCCACGTTTCAAACTACGTTCACTGAGATGCTCTGGTGTGTATGATAACTTGCAGTGGCGGCATTGTTCTCAGGAAGAATCAAAGTAATCAGACGTGTGAGCTTCACATCGACATAACCGTGTCATGCAGTTGAGCAGCAGCCGGCAGTATTAACCTTTCACAGTAGGCACCTCCTAGTTACAGACTGTTGTCTGTCTTGATCCTTCCGTTATTTTCCAGAACAATTTTAAACGAAGAGGCAAAATAGGCTTTCAGAAGGAGCCTCTCCCTTCCTGTCCTTTGGGAAGTGAAGACTCCGTTAGTTTCTCAGCCCGTTCTTCCAGCCCAGCTGAGCTCAGATTTTCCTCTTGGAAAAGAATTGCTCCAGTGTAATCCCTGTGTCGAGCAGATCAGCTGAGAGTCAGAGCTCCAGTTCCAGGCACTGCTGTTACATCACCTCCGAGCTGTAGGAACTTCCCTAGAGATGCTTGAGTTTATTGTACCTGAGCCAGCAAAGATGCTGCTGGTAGGTCAGTGACGGTTCATCGTGGTGACGGGGAGTACTCACGCTAGGTAGTTTGATGCTGTCTGGCTTGTGTATTTGTTTTTTCTGCAGAAACCAGTCATGTGTAGATGTCCACAGATCTGAAGCTCTCTGAGCTTTTCATGATGTATACTTACACCCTGCCACATGTGAGCTTCCTGAGTGCTCCCGTGGTGCAGAGGCATGCCGCTGGTTCCTGCAGCAGCTCCCCAACAGGAGCGGATGGTGGCTGATCCATGATTTGAAATCACATCATTTCAGAAATTGTTATTTAACTTGAACATGGGTGGGGTTGGGCCTAGAAGCTATGTTAAACTCGCTAATCTAACCACAATTGTATGTATGATATAGTTTTTTTTCTTTAATAGGGTCAAGTTCATTATCAAAGTTTTAAAGTGATGGAATATGGTAAGTGTTCTTGAAGGGGATTTGTGAGTGGCCAATATTGGTAGCTGATTCTTCATGAATTTAGAGTTCAGAGAGACTAGCTTCCCTTGGCTGACATGAACCTTTTGAATACTCCCAGAAAGCCTGGTTTCTGTCTTTCTTGCTTCTCTGAGTCTGACTCCCTGTCCTGGGAAAACCATCATGTTATCAGCTGCCCTGTAGATCTTGGTAGTTTTAATGACGTACTGCTGTAGCGTGTGGATGTCACACAACCCTTAAAATCCTTACCTCAATCCCATGAGATGCAGTTATTGTCCCTCTTTTCCCGGGATGGTGCAGGCAGTGTATTCATCCCAAAGGATCTGTATAATGTCTGATCCTTTTACAAGAGCATGTAGGGATAGGACAACAGCTAATGGCTTTGATCCGAACGAGGGTAGATTTAGATTAGATATGGGGAAGAAATTCTTTACTCGAGGGGGGTGAGGCAGTGGCCCAGGCTGCCCAGAGAAGCTGTGGATGCCCCATCCCTGGAGGGGTTCAAGGCCAGGCTGGATGAGGCTTTGAGCAACCTGGGCTAGTGGGAGGTGTCCCTGCCCATGGCAGGGGGGTTGGAACTGGATGATCTCTAAGTTCCCTTCCAACCCAAACCATTCTGTGATTCTACAAAGCTTACTGATGATACAGTAAAATCTGAATAGGCTAAATGTTTTATATTTGAGCCTTACAAGTCAGTGTGCAGGCTGCTCTTATGATGCTTGGTGTTATCCTTTCAACTAAAGGTCTTAGTCTGAGTCATGCATAGGGTTAGATTAAAAGTACATCTTACCTATATTCCCTAGGAAACTTTATCATTTACGTGTTCTACCCCTATTACTTAGAAAAATATGTTATTTCTTGTGTGAATTTAATACTTTCTGTAATTTTTTCTTTTTTTTAGTTTTACCAAAATTTGATGTTATGATAACAACGCCATTATACTACTCTTTGAGAGAGGAGGAAGTAACTGGTGTTGTCACTGCAAAGTAAGTGTGTCATTGATACCATTGCCACCCTCACTCTTAAGAAAATTGTTGTGGGTCTCTCAGTGTCAAAGTGAAACCTCGCATTTAGAATGCTAAAAACATGCCTTCTAACCTAAATTAGCTGGCTATCTTCTGTTTCTCCTTGCTATGGTATTTGATTATTCTTTTCCCTGTGTTTTCAGTATTGATATTTCTTAAGTGGCTGCCAATCAAATCCATCGTGATTTCAAGTAGTTAAGTTATCACATCTGAATGTATGACTGCTGATGGACTGGAATGATTTTGTACCCCTCGTCCCCCCTTTCTCTGTCTGAATCCTAGAATGCAATGGTTTCTCTTATGTATAACTTGGAAACATTTAGGGTTTTTTTTTATTTTATTGCTTCTCACTGACTGCAGATTGTTAATGGCGTTCTAAGAAGTGAATATGTTACAGTTTCAGGTTTGCCACAGCTGCAAATGGTGTTTACCATGTAATAATGCCATGATTTCTTTGGGCTGTGATTACTAAACAATTTGAGTACAAATAAACTGAGATCTCTCATTTTGTGTTAGCAGCATTTGGGAAGCGTAATACTTCCCACATTCCATTTTAACTGTGCTGCATATTAGTTATGGTGCTGCATTGGGGTTCTGTTCAATAACTTGCTTCCAGCTTAGCATAGTTTAGTTAATTTTCCTCCATTGTACAGCCGATAGTAATAGGTTTGTAGAGCTCACGTGCAGGAAGGAGTAGCACTGTATATCTTCTGCAGGTTTGGACGTCTGACGTCAGTGTCGATAAACTGGTCTCAGTGTTGAAAACTCCATGTTTCAGCGTACAAATGTGTTCTAGCCATGTTTGAGGCCAGGGAAAAACATCTCAGTAATATCTTTTGCCTTGAGAGACCTTCAGGAGCCCCAGTCCTGGAGGTGGTGCATTGTCTGACTTTGGCTGATGTGTTTCAGGTACATGTATGGGAAGCCAGTAAAGGGAACTGTCACGGTCACTTGCCTTTCTGTCTCTTACTGGACAAACAAAAGAAATATATCGACAGCAATGGAGGTGAGATTTTTGTTAGCGGTTTGTAGTGCTGTAGACTTGAAGCCTGTGTCTCCTTTTGTGTGTTAAATACGCCTGGGACCATTCTGGAGCGCTGAGTTCAGCCGGCTTGGTCTGTGGAGTGCTTTGCATGGATAGCGTTAAACTCTCTTACTTTTCAGAAAAACGTGGCTATATTCATATTGACTGTTGGGAATGATACTTGGCCACTGTGGTCCCTTGAGCTATGCCTGGAAGTTATTTTGGAGAGTGCCCATTGGCCCAGGTAGAGCGACTTTCCAGGAACCGCTGTGGCGGTGTTGGTGATGGATGCTCTGTGCCTGGGAACGGTCCCTGGCCCCCTGTGTGCCCCTGCACGCCCAGCCCTGTGTTATGAGGCCAAAGGAGACCGCTGCAGTTCTCTAGGTGGAGCTCTGGCATGGTAGAGGCCAAAGCGCTTTGCCTGCTAATTGCCTAGTAATTACATGGGAGTGGCTGTACGAGTTGTAACTTGGAGCATGGCATTTAAAAAAGGATGAAGCTTTGGTCTGAAGGCTTAAAAGTGGTGATAGATTCGTAGCATCCTTTTGCAGAATCAGGCATTGTGGACTGTTTCAAACAGGTTCCGTTTCTGCTCAGTGATGTGCCTGTCATTTTCTGTTGGCTGACTCCAGCAGCTGGCTGGCTCCAGTGCCTTCAGCAGCATTTAGCCTACGAAAAGTGAGCTCGGAGATGCTGGATGGGGTATACACCCTCCTCAGGCAGGGACCTGCTTGTTGTATTTTTTCTGTAAAGCATAGGCACCACTCTTCTGCCCGTGTAGAAGTGGATAATTGTAGATGTTAGGGGAGAAAAAAAAAGTGACTTTCTCCATAAGGAATTGTTGGCTTTAAAAAGTAATGAACTTCTACTGGATTTAATAAAAATAATTACTGAAAGCAGAAAATAAAGATCAATGTTCGTAATTTTCTTGCGTTGACACTCCAGGACTTGTATGTGGGGAGGGCTACAGGAGTTAACCAGAAATTAGGTGTTGTAGATGGAAAGGTGTCCTTGGCTTTGGTGGCTCAGGTTTTTTTTCTTTAATTCTATGTTACAGATAAATGGATCTGTGAATGTAACCTGTAACAGGCTTATGTTGCAAAACTTGAATGCTGATCAGTCATGGCACCAAGGTGGCAGTGATTACACAGAGCCAATAGAAATTATTGTGGTGGTCACTGAGTCGCTTACAGGTACGTGGCTGTGTGTGGTCTTCTGAGAGAAATCCAAAGAGTCGGTGGTGCTGGGTGAGGGTACTGCAATGGGGAAGGGCCTGGAGGGCTAGAAAAACATCCTGTGCTGATGGCAGTATGCACCATCTACATGCAAATATGTTGTTTGGAAAAATACATTATCTGAACTGTTACTTGGCTGGATATTAAATAGTTTAACCAGCTGTTAAGTCAACTGAATACAGTTCTAGGCTAAGAGGTTCATTAAATAGCCAAGAAAGATGTTCCGGTGGGGGCTTAAAGTCAGTGACTGATCACTTTGGGTGAGAAGAGCAGGCATAGAACAATTGCTAGCATTAGCCTGAGTCTTACAAACTTAGGTTTAAACCTAAACTTACCTTCCTTGTTTGTTTGTAAACCACGTCAGTGGAAAGAGTTCTCTGGTCTTACAGTGCCCACTGTCTTCACCCTCCTCTAGAGCGGCTGATTTCCAAATTGAGCCTTTTTGTGAGTTCATGTTCCTCTGCACCTTGCGTATTAAAAAAAAGTAATTTGTACAAAATTTCTGCCTGTTCCAGAGACTACATTTCATTATGGACTTTCTGTAGAAACCCTGGCAGGGTGAAGTTGGGTAATTGGGGGTTCATAAGTTCCTTCCTTGTGTCATTCTGACATAGACTGCATGGAGTAGAGCACTACATGGTAATACAGCTTATTTGGTGTTGGGGAAGACCATGCCAGTGCATGTACCACCTTTGTACTGATCCCTAGCTGGAAGGATGAGGAGCAGTAGAAGTGAAAATAGTGAAAAATACAATCGAATTATGTAGAAAGCATGGACAGTAAATAGTACTGCTGCTAACAAAATCTGTATGTTAAAAGCATGTTGTCTAAACACATACAATTATTCAACAGGAATCTCCCAAAATTCAAGCACCATTATATTTCCAAAGCAAAGTGACTATTTTATTGAATTTATGGACTACTCAAGAGTTATAAAACCTTCTCTGAACTTCATAGCGACTGTAAGTTCTTTTGTTTTATTATGACCTGTGCATAACTTCTCCTCTATTTTTGCTTAGATATCTAAAGTTTGCCTCAGATTTTTAAGAATAATTTACAGATTTGTTTCCAAATTATCTCTTTTTCATGATACATATCAGCAAATGCTAAACTCAGAGGTGTTTGCTGTAGAAAAGGGTAAAGTGGCAGGGAATGGTTGCTGTTGGTGGGATGTATTTGAGTTGTAGTTTGTCACTACAGCATTCTTATGGAACAGAAATCTTTTCAGTTTCTAGCTGATTGTTTTGTATTAGGTATGTATATATACACACTAATACATGCTTCATAAAATGCACGTGTATATAACTAAGCAGCTGTTACAAAATTCAGTAAAACTCGTCAAACCACGTTGCTCTCAAGGGAAAGTGTCTTTTCTGCCTTCTGTCCTGTTTCTCACACCAGCTGCAGTCCTCACGTAGAAGTGTTTCGTGTTCTTCCTGACATCCATAGTCAGTGTTTAGTATTTCTACATTTAGCAGAGGTTGCATATTGCATCACTGGGTTTTGCTTGAAAAGGGAAATAAACTTTTTTTTGGAGTGTGTAGTGCGGAGAGGAGAATCTGCCAGACTGCCGGGAGTAAAGGCTGGTGTGAGCTCTGGTGCTGACCGATGGAGACTGGAGTGAAGAAGCTACAAACTGTCAATTTTGGACCTGTTTTAAGTTTTTTCTTCAGCTCATTTAATGAATCCATAAAAACATTTGACCCAGTACCATCTCAGTTCATCTGACACATTGTCCTGCACGTGGTGTGATGTTAGGTTGTCCTTTGTGGTGGTGGTGAGATACAAGTGATAAAATTAAAAATTCAGCGTTAGGTAAGACATGCATAATTTGCCTGAGAGACAACCATTTTCAACAGTAAGAGTAATCAGGAGATCTGAAAGACAGGTCACCTTTTCAGTTCCATCTGCTTCGCTTTTGTTCTTTTTTACTCCCTGGAGTTACGAATAATTTTGTTCTTGGCTGACTTGCCTACCTGCAGGGGATTAAAAATAAATTTACTGATGGGCGAGAAATCTGAGGATGCCCCTTTTTTTTTGATATGATGTGAGTGCAAATATATTGTTCCCTCTTATGTGTTGGAAGTTTAGTTTTAGCCTGTTTGATAGGTGTTTTCCTTCTTGTTGTTTTTAGCTAAAGGTGACACGTTCTGATGGCAACCAGCTGACAGCGGAAGAGAGGCAGAACCTTGTCACAGTCACTGCACAACAGTCAGACCTGTTTTTTCACCACTCTTCACTTTCTCACCTTGAGAATGAGGCAACAGAGGAGAGAAATCTGACAGTCCACGTCCTGAATTACACAGTCCCAGAAAATGGAATTATTGATGTTGAGTTTCCAATCCTGTCTGACACGAAAACTCTGAGAGTTCAGGTATCGCTTTGCAATGCGTTGCTTTGGAGCAGCAGCATGCCGGACGGGGTGGGCTGTGATCGATGGTATGCTGTTCCTGCCATTTGCGACAGCTGATAGGTCACCTGCTGCTATTTTCCTTACTTCATATTCACGTAGGAGCTGGAAAGAAAGTGATGGATCCTGTCTAAAGGGGATCTAAATAATTGCACCAAGATAGCAAGGGAAAAAAGGAAACAAATATCCAAAGCAAGCAGTAAAGGGACCTTGGGTGCCATTGAGGCTACCGTGCTCCTGTAAACTGGAACACATACTGGTACATCACACGGATGTTGCTGTTCTCTTGAGAGCTTTGTTTCACGTTGTCTCGCAGGCGGAGTTCCTCAGCAGTAGGACTGACATAGGCGTTTATGATGTGTTCAGCTCTCCCAGCCAGACTTACCTCCAGGTGAAAACAAAGACCCAGGATATAAAGGTACAGTCTGAGACAGAGCTTGCCAAGATAAGAACAGTTCAAGTGACTCATCGTGTGTCCATGCTCATCTGTATGAATCATGCTCTTTTTCTAGGCTGGGAAGCCTTTTGAGCTGAGTATTGCAAGCAACAAGCCAGTGAGAGAGTTTCACTATCTGGTGAGTTACTGGTTTTACACACGGGGACAATCCCAGGTGACTTTTACCAACTTCAGAAATACTCTAGTGAGTGGTGCGTGATTAAAATTTAGAGAGACTCATCATTTTTTATGGTGTTTTGTGGAAGAGGTGGCCCAAATGCTTCCTTTCCCCCAGGATGGAAAGCAAGCTCCACTTCGCTGCCTGGCAGAAATGCCTCTGGCACTGTGCGGGGGTGCTCCCTGTGGGAAATGGGTTTCTGATGGGTGCTGGGTTATCTCTGCTTGCAGATCTGTGAGACCAGGCGCAGCTGTGAGGTTAATACTGTGTCTGGCTGTGCAGAGCACACGTGGCGGGAGCAGGGATGTCCCAGGAGCAACCCGAGCTGGGGCTTGTCAGCAGGTCCTGCAGATGCAGGGGGGAGCGGGGGGCTGGCAGCGCCTGTGCACAGGCTCAGGACTGTCGGGGCTGAGCCTGCAGAGCGAGGAGAAGACCTGCCTGCTGAGAAAACAAATGGTCCAGGGGCTGGGTGGCACTGTTAGCAAGGGATCTTCATAGGAAGCCTTTTAGAATACGTGTCTTGGCTAATGGCTTGTTTAACGGCTTGGCTGCTGTACTGTATCTCACAGCATCAGGGGTGAAGGGTTTATTGTACGTACCGTCATCCGTCTCCCATCCTGTCCCTAACACGTGCGTGTTTCGAGCACAGCGTGCACCACAACGATCATGACAACTGCAATTTCTGTCCTTTCAGAGACTTTGATAGTAAACTGGATAAGGAAAACCTTGGAACAATGTAAAATGTGGGCATTCGTGTGTGTTTTCTAAAACAGAAGCACCCTCTGGAAGATTTTTAAAAAATCAGGTGCATGCTGTCCAAGGCAGCGAACTGTGAGTTAGTAAGTGGTATGGCCCAGTAGGAACAGATTTCGGGTGAAAAAGTTCATGCTGTGGGCCTGGACTCCAGGTGTTTTGAGGTAGCTTCAGATCTAATCTGGTCTAGTAAAATGGATACCCGTTCCTAGCTAGTTCACGCTCTCCATAGTACAAACCAAAATGTGATAAGTAGGGTTGTTTGGGAGGTTTGCTTTTAGAATTGTTTTCCTGATTCAAACTCAAATGCTATTTTAGGTGGCCCACATCACTCAGACATATTACTGTTGCATTTTTATGTTCTTGTAGCACCTGTGTGCTGTGCACTTCTTGTAGTTCTGTGCTTGTCCATACTGATACAGGAGTTAAAGCATAAAAAAAATCTATTTCTAATATTTAAATATTACGTTGCCCCCCTGTTCCATATCCAGTCTCATAGAACTAGTCAACCACTTAGTAAAAGAAAAAGTCACAGCTATATGTCTCTTAGTGCCTGATTTTTAAAGGGATGGCAGAGCTTATGATATATTGAGATACCAGCAGACTGAGCGTTTCATTTTTCCCTTTCAGGTGTTATCTAAGGAACAAATTGTGGCTTTTGGCACAAAGGCTGCAAAAACATTCACTTTAACAGCAGAAAATTCCTGGGCTCCTTTGGCATGTGTACTTGTGTTCTACGTTGATGAGCTTGGGGTGGTTGTAAATGATGCTCTCACTGTCCCTGTTCAGCCTGTTCTGGATAACAAGGTAACGATACTGAACTTGAGTCTGAGACCATGTTTTTGTCTGTTTGCTGTGTGGTAAACTGCTTTAGATCATAGGATTGTAAATATAAAATCTTCCTCGTTGAGGATCTAGTCTGAGGTCTGTGTAGGTCCTTGGAAAGGCTTTTGATAGTGCTGGTCCAGCTGGGTCCAGCTGTAAATGTAGCGCTGCTTCCAGCCTGGCTTCCTGGAACTTCCTGCTTCCAGCCTGGCTATTCAGTTGCTTAAGCACAGACATCTGGTGTCCTCCAAGAGGCCACAGGGTATTCAGGATGTCGTCATGGGACAAGTGAATGTTTCATGCATCCTAAGGGAGAGCTATCCCTTCCTGGAATGGGAACTGGGGGTCAGACAGTGTGCTGTGGGACATCTCAAGTGGTTCCAGGTGTCTGCAGGTAACTGAGTCTCATGTCTGTATGTGAGGTGTGTATTTAAACTCAATTTATGGAGAGTCGGTTGCCCCAGAAGAATGTGGTTTTAAGTTATTCTTCCTGGACTCCAATGCCTGCTCCAGAAGGGTAAGTTATGTGTCCTGTCTGGCAGCACCACTGGACATGTCTTGGATACCTTGAACGTCTCAAATGGCACCAAGTGCTGTGTTTATGTAACTCAATTCCACCCACAGCCAGTACAATCTGTGGAGTCTGCAGGGCTGTTTTCTTCACCACTACTTGGATTTATGCCTCATGGTGAGCCAAACGGCTATCTGTTATTTCTTTTAACTCTGGGTATGATGAGAGCTTAAATGCTGAACTGAAACGTGGGCAGCTAAGTGTAGGTAACTTCAGTGTGGAGCTGGAGTCTACAGGAGTGGTGTCTGATGAGGGAAAAGTTCATTTTAAACAGACATTCTGCATTGTCGTCTGACACAGTGGGGATGGGGTGCATTGGAAATGCCGCAGAGCAGACAACCCTTCCTCTCTTCAGTACCCTGGTGGAAGGCGTACTGCTTGGCTAGGCGGCCACACTGAACGAGAGGTGGTCAGTGGCTCAACGGCCAAGTGGAGGCTGGAGACAAGTGGTGTTCCGCAGGGTCAGTATTGGGACCGATGTTGTTTAACGTCTTTCTGAGAGACATGGACAGTGGGATTGAGTCCACCCTCAGCAAGTTTGTGGACAACACCAACCTGTGTGGTGCAGTTGAGATGCTGGAGGGAAGGGATGCTATCCCGAGGGATCTGGACAGGCTGGAGAGGTGGGACCGTGCCAGCCTCATGAGGTTCAACAAAGCCCAATGCAAGGTCCTGCACGAGGGTCAGGGCAATCCCAAGCACAAATACTGGCTGGGCAGAGAATGGATTGAGAGCAACCCTGAGGAGAAGGACTTGGGGGTGCTAGTTGATGAGAAGCTCAACGTGACACAGCAGTGGGGGCTTGCAGCCCAGAAGCCAACTGTGGGCTGCATCAAAAGCAGCGTGACCAGCAGGTGGAGGGAGGTGATTCTCCCCCTCTGCTCTGCTCTGGTGAGACCCCCCCTGCAGTGCTGCATCCAGCTCTGGGGCCCCCAACATAAGAAGGACATGGACCTGTTGGAGAGAGTCCAGAGGAGGGTCTTGAAGATTGTGAGAGAGCTGGAGCACCTCCCATACCCGGACAGGCTGAAAGTGCTGTGGTTGTTTAGCCTGAGAACAGAAGGCTCCGGGGAGACCTCATAGCAGCCTTCCAGTGCTGAAAGGGGGCTACAGGAGAGATGGGAAGGGGCTCTGTATCAGGGGGGATAGTGATAGAACGAGGGGTGACAGTTTTAAGCTGAAAGAGTGTAGATTTAGATTACATATAAGGAAGAAATTTTTCACTGTGTGGGTGGTGAGGCAGTGGCCAGGTTGCCCAGAGAAGCTGTGGATGCCCCATCCCTGGAGGGGTTCAAGGCCAGGCTGGATGAGGCTTTGGGCAACCTGGGCTGGTGGAAGGTGTCCCTGCCCATGGCAGGGGGTGGAACTGGATGATCTTTAAGGTCCTTTCCAACCAAAACCGTTCTGTGATGCTGTATTAGCCTATGTATTTCCTTTTTCCTTACTCATGCATCTGTTCCATGTATCCCTGTCTTGTGTTGATGTCATTGTGGAACAGTTAGGTTTAATCTTTGAGGGCTGAAGTTTTTTTCCAAAATAATATTTCCCTAAGTATGTTACATATGTGTTGTGTATCGATAAACAGCAAATGTGTTTCTTTCACTGCCACCAGCCGTAAAAACCCATGTATCCTTGTGGCTCAAGAGATTGCTGTTTGTGTACTGAGATCTGGTTGAAATGGCAGTGGATCCTGATGCTGACCTCCCACCAGTCCAAGGAAATGATCAGCTAGGAGAGCAAGAGAGCAAAATCAGTGCTTGTAGTATTTTCCCAAAGGTCATAGGAAAAGCAAATCCGTAGTCTTAATTACAGCCAATTAAGCTAAGAAAATGCTTCCTTGGAGTTGTTAGTGGCTGTAAATGTCACTGTATAATTTAAATCAGTGCTGTTTTTCACATTTTTTCTAGATTAAAATTTCCTGGAGCAAAGATAAGGTCAAGCCATCCGAGAGAGTCTCCCTTAAAATTAGTGCAGCAGAACCAGGGTCTGTGGTTGGACTTGCAGTTGTTGATAAAAGTACAAAGCTTCTGGGAGAAAGTAGTGACGTAACAGAAGATTCTGTAAGTAAATGGGGAAAAAGGGTTTTCATTATTTTGTGTGTGAAAGATGTATGTTTATGGAAATGTTACCGTTTATATGCTGAATGAGTAATGTTCTTTGGGCAGGTTTTTTAGTCTTTAATTATGCAAATATTTTTTACTACTGTGAGTAGTTTGTCATCACAAGTGGAAAAGACTGAGTCTTACAAGGTAATAGGCCCAGCATTTCTAATTCTGATTAATACTTGTTGTTCTTCCATTTGGTGAACTGCTCAGTTAACACTTGGCCGTTTCTTCTTTCAGGAAAGATTAAAAAAAAGAGAAAAAACTCCTTAAGGATTTGTGCTTTATGCTCTTTAAAATTAGTAAAATATCAAATAAAGAAAGGATTTTATTTTTTGAAGAGCAGAATAAATAATCTGTCTTTTTGAATTCCCTTTGCTTGAAGAAGCTCTAGTGCATCAACCATTTGAAGGAGCTGACAATACACGTAATTCCTGAAGTGGGCAAATGCCGCAGCCTAAGCACCATAGGATATCAGTGGGCTGTAGGCTCCTATTTTAGGCCAGGTAGTCTTGGTCGCTCCTCCATTAATCATGAAACCATTGCAGCCTAATCCCCTTCATCCTGTCGCGGATTCTCTTTGTACAGCCCCATGAATTAGCATCTGCAACAGTGAAGGTTCTGAAAAAGGTGAGTTTGTCTTCACTCTTTGTGTGATTTTGTTTTTCTTGTCTTAGGTTTTCCATGAGCTCAATTTGTACAGCACAGTACAGTATTTCCCCCTGGTCAGAGGTTCTTTTGGTGTCTTTCAGGTACTTTTTTTTTTTTTAATTCTAAGTTGGGGCTTTTTACTACTTAGTGATTTGCACATCACTTGCTAGAAGAAACTGCCCTTTTTAAAGGTTGGGACTGTAGATGATGTAGTGTGTTCATGGCTTATATCGGTTTTGAACTGTGAAATTTATTAATATGTAAATACTCTGAATGCAAAGAAATGTATTTATACTTTCATAAATATGGATTGCTTATGCTTGATGTTGTCTTACCTTTGAAAAGTTTTTGGTCATTAAGGCAATATTCAGATTCAGATGATCTCAGTTTTATTGGTTCCTGTGTATTACTTTCTTTAGTTCTATAATTGCTTTATTATTACTTTATTTTCTCAAGAAGGAGGAAAAGATAAAGAATATAGATAAGCACTGTCGATGTCCTGAATGTCCTGTATTGAGATTTACTGTATAAATTTTATCCAGAAATGCAGCCTTTGGGTATCAACTGATGCAATTCTTGAGGAGGATAAGGAGCATTTTCTTTGTAAGTAATAAAAATAAATGTAGCCAAATCTAATTCACTGAGTGGGGAAGGAGGTCCATGGGTTAGGGCTCCTGCTGGGTCGTATTACACCCGTTCCCTAAGCACTCCAGAAAAGCCACGTGGAAATTTAAGTTTGTGTGAAACTTTTTATTCTTAAAAAACAAGCAAGAAAAAAAAATGCCTAATGTCACGGAGTAGTGTTACCATAGGTACCAAAGCTATAGATTATACTCTAAACACTGTATTAGTTTGACTTTTCTTAAATGTATTAACTTGATTTTTCTTAAACCTCGATATTTGTAGGTAGGACAATATTTTTTATGTTGTAGATGGTGGAATGATACCCATAGAGGATGGTTTCGTTGATGATGTGTCGATTCCTAAAGGTGGACCTCTTGATTTCAGCAATCTTTATGTGAGGACGAATTTTCCAGAGACTTGGCTTTGGATTGACACTAAAACTAGGTATAAAATTAGAAGAAAATGGAAACTGAGTTATGCGTGCTGTTTTTGTTTTGTGGGTTTTAGCAGCATTCCGCCCTGGTGCTGAAGAACACTGTTAAAAATGTATTAGTTATATTCTGCTACCACCTAGAGGACACAAGTGAGATGGGAGACCCACCAAATGAGGTGTACAACTGCGCAAAGCAGGACAATGCCTGGCTGAAGGCCCTGTAGTTTCAACAGAAACTAGATAAAAATCCTGGAGACAAACTCCCTTCCTTTTACAGATGAGGACATAATAGATAGGGAGTCCCAGTTTCTCTACAGGACATGAGAAGATGCTGATGAGCCCAGAAAGGGAAATCTGTTCCTGTCTGCACCTGGTTCAATGAGCAGCTCAGACTGTCAAGTGGTAGTGAAAGCTGACCTGTGTCGTGAAGCACGAATCTTGAGCTCTTTCACTGAGACGTGCTCTTTCTCAAACTGAGAAGTTTGGGAAGCAACTGTCACCTGGGATTGTTCTAAAGGACCTGTAAAAGTCAATTATATGTAGTGTGATTCTATGTAATCACCTTAAATTAATGTAATTTAAGATTTTTTTTTTAATTTGAACCCATCACAAACATTTCTAAATGATTAGGCAAAGAAAAGCAGATAATCAGCAGCTTATACTGCCTAGAGTTTGGACTTAATTTCTGATGCATTTTAAACATTTGTGTTCGTTTACTGGTGTTTGTAAATGGATACTTTTGAAAGTCTGCGCTCCCCTTCTGCCATCAGATCGGACACAGACACCACGATGGAAGTCATTGTACCGGATACGATCACATCCTGGGTAGCCAGTGCTTTTGTGATGTCTGAAAACAGCGGGCTTGGAGTGACGACGCCGGTGGAGGTACCGTGGCACTAGACCTTCTCCTTTAAACTTTGGTGGCCCGGTGGGTTATTGCTGGAGGCTGTATTTCGGTTCTAACAGCAGCCACCTTCTTATGCTGATAAAGTGCTTGGGAGGCTGTGTTTATGCAAACTGTAAAAAACCATCATCACTGAGGACATACCTGATACTCCACCTGCCCCCCTCCCTGCTCATGTAAATATCTCAGACATTACCCCCATACTTGGGTGCCTATTTTGTTGGAGCACGTGTTTTGTTAGAGCGCTTTCAGAATCTTCATGTGCAGAAAGAGGGAACAGCTGCCTGAGGACAGCATATTTCCGTGTTTTCTGGGCTCTGACAAGGGGACTTTCCATGAGTGGACGGTGCGTACAAGGAGGTTTGCACAGGCTAGCTGGGGAGAGGTGGCTGGGATGGGAGAGGCGAGTTGTCTGCTGGAAAGATCAGGGCACTGCACTGCTCCTCTAACGCTTAACCCCAGGAGGCAGGACGGGAGAGTTGCTTAAAGGCTGAATTCTGGCCTGGCTTTCATTTAATTGTCAAATCCAGTCCTGGACTAAAAATAGGTGCTACTTTTTGGGTAGCTCAGCTTGAGGAGCAGAGTGGATGCTGAGAGCCATTGGTGGGATAAGATTCTTCTTGCTGCTAAGTTCCTGTCTCCTGAAGCTCTTTTTGTGCTTTTAAGCTAAATTCAGCACTCCTCAGGTTAGATCTCTAAGCTGAGATTCCCAGTGTGCAGGTGCGGTTGTCCTGGGCTCGCTCTGTGTTCAGGGAAACAGCTGCTTGTGGAGCCTGTTGTAGGTGGGAATTGCTTTTCAGAGTCTCATTTATCTAGGATTTTATATACATCGAATAATCCTCCGGAGGTAGTTATCTCCGTACGTTCGTTATGCAAAGATCCTCGAGAAGCTATGTTCCTAATTGAGACAACTCCAGTGCCCAAGGTTAGGAAGGTTGACCCTGGGCAGTACTGGGTCATAGATTTCCAGCTTGATGGCAGGGCTGGCGCAGGCACAGCTTGGAGACACCCATTCGCCCATTTACATTCGCTTGCTCTCAAATTCTTGGTGGCGGAGCAACTTTTGGGATGCAAACTGAGATCTTGGTCCAGATTTCATAGCTGGCCGCTACACCAGACACAGAACATGTGCTTTAAGCATCCTGATCATAACTCCACCGCAGAATTTGGAGCCTGATCTGGATTTTGTGGTTAAGTCTCCTTTGAGACTGGAATCATGACTCTTGTTTCTTTCCCTTGGCTTGGCAGAGATGGGCCAGAAAGAGGAATAGTTTTCTGATTCAAACTGTATGAAAATATATACTTGGCCTCTCATCCTCAGATTTGAGAAGGCTGTAAGTCGAACAGATGTTGAGATTATTATTTAACTATAATCACCCACATGCACTGTTCGGTGCTTCACAATCGTTGGGATGTTTAGATTGCGCTTCGAGTTCCATATGGCTGGAGCATGTTAATCAGTACCATACAGAGGGGCAAATGAAAGAAATGCATGAAAACTCAAACGTGAAAATAAATAAGTGACATCTGTGTGCTTAATGTAATTTACTGCCTTGCATCTTGTTTTCATTTGACTTCGATACACGGAGTGTCCGTAATTTTACCCTGCCATATTTTATGGTAATATACCGGGATATCTGTGAGTGTAAAAATTCAGTATTGCAAGAGTTTTAGAGAAAAAAATAAACAAAAAAGGCTAAGAAAATAGGTACACAGGGAAAACCTCGACTAAGAACTAACCAAAAATTCCCCATCAGGACTTCTCTAATGTCTAATATGTAAAGAAGTTTTTGTCACTAAATGCTTTAACAAATGACTTTTCAAAGTTTTGAGAAGAAAATGTTGGAATACTTGCTAGGTAGCAAGAAAGCTGAGGGGCTTTTGGATCTGAAAGTCAAAACACTTGGAAGACTTTTTTTTAATGAAAACCAAATTAAAATAATTTTTAGTTGACCTTTCAATAATAAAGGATATCATGCTTCAGCCATTCTTATTGTATGGATGTTCATAAACAGTGAAATTTTGATCCTGTTCAACTTGACGAGAGCTTACCACTGACTTCTTAGAGCCAAAACTTCATCCAAAAGCCTCTGCTTGCTGGTATATTTCTGCAGTTTTTCTTTTAATTAAGAAAAGGTGTATTCTTGTAACTAAAGAACTTAGACAAAGATTAATCGTTCTGAGATGTTGGTGAATTACGGAATTTGTGAGAGTTAATTATTTTGTATTCCACCATGCCTTTCGCTATTGACGTGGAAACAGACAGATTCTTAATCCTCCCTTACTTGGGCACTCGAAACAGATCACAGTTACCCTAATGGGATCTCAGGACAGATTGCATCTTCCAGACATGCCAGATGGTAGATCTTAGTCCCGGCTCAGGTGTCTTGCTGTGTGAAAGCTGTCAGCAGCTCTCGGAATGGTGCTGCTGGGTTCCCACAAAGGTGCTAATGACCAGAAACATCTTTGGCTTCTGCTTCAGCCCTGCAGTAATACATTTGTTTTAACTGTAGAGTACAAGTAAACACACTCTGTCATCTGAACTCAAAAGTGACAAGAAGGCATGTTGAGTAGTCATCTTCTTGCTGGTGTCTGATTGTAGGGGTTCACTGCTGGTTTTGTTTTTCAGCTAGAAGCTTTTCAGCCTTTCTTCATTTTCTTGAACCTTCCATATTCTGTCGTTAGAGGAGAGGAGTTCATGTTGGAAGTGAACATCTTTAATTATTTGAAAGAAGCAGCTGAGGTAAAGTAACAGTCTCTTTGTACTTGAATGGTGCTAGACACCGCAGGGTTTTTGTCGCTGGTGGATGCTTTAATGTGTTCTTCAATGAGCAGATCATACAGCTATTTATACACAGAAAACGTGACAGCTTATGAAAGCAATTTGTCAAAATTAACACCTTGTATTACAAATGGTACTGTGTTTTACAGGTCACTGTGATCCTGGATGTGAACGATGCTTTTGAAATTATTTTAACATCCAATGAAATAAACGCTACACAAAATCAACAGTCTGTATCTGTGCCAAGTGAAGATGGGAAAACTGTTCAGTTCCCAATCAGGCCGAAACAACTGGGGGAGATTCCCCTCAAAGTGACAGCAATATCGTCTGCTGCTTCTGACGCTGTCATCCAAAAAGTTTTAGTCAAGGTAAACAGTTTGTAGTTTGGCTTCTTGCTGAAATAAATTGGTCCCTAAACCAGACAGCAGAGCGCAGCAAAAAGGCAAACCATTTTATTTGTCTGCCTCTTGCTCTGTAAGGTTGGTTTCGAGTCAGGTGGCTCTAAGTAGAAAACACTTCATTTAAAAGAAGTCCTCCTTTTAAATTCTTCAGATTCCCTTCCAGGAATGAACACAGATGTGTTCTACTGGTGCTACAGCTAGCTCAATATCTGTGGGGAGTGGAACGAATAGCTGTGTTATGGATAGGTGCAATCAGTTCTGCCATACACCTGGCTGTAATTCAACGCCTATTTTATATCAGCATTTCTGTATTTTGCTAGTGGTGGAAATTCAGCCTCTAGACTTTCTGATAAACCAGAAACTGGTAAGACTTGCCTAGCTTTGAACACCGAAGTGTGATTCATTATGGGCTCCGTTTCAGTGGAAGACGGTAGACGCTTGCACATCTCATACTAAAATAAATACTGAAGAGCACAGAGTCAGAGAATGGTTGAGGTTGGAAGGGAGTAGTCTAACCTTCCCGCTCAGGACAGGATCGGCTACAGCAGGATGCTCAGAACCATGTACAGTCGGCTTTTTAATATCCCCAAGGACACGGTGTTCGCAGCCTCTCTGGGCAGCTTATTCCAGTGTTTGAATACCCCCATGGTTAAAAAAGTATTTTTTTATGTTTAAAAGGAAATCCCTTTACTTCAATCTGTGTGCATTGCCACCAAGAAGAGCCTGGCTGTCTCCTGTACACCCTCCCATCCGGTGTTTGTCCACAGTGATGAGATCCCCTGAGCCTGCCTGCTCTCTGCCGGGCTGAGCGGGGCCAGCTCTCCCAGCCTCTCCCCGGGCTGCTGAAAACCGCTGTCCCGCAGGGCTGTGCGCTGCTTTTGGGAGGAGCCGCTTGCTGCCCTTTCTGGTGAAGTTCCGTTGTGCAGAAGAGAGTGAAAGCCTGTTAGACTAAGGTATAGGCTGAGCAAAGAAACCCATTTGTTTTCTCTGTTTCAGGGACAGTATTTCTCAAGGGCTTTTGTAAGCATGAGGAAACAAAACCTTTATGGGCACGTAGCTAACTTCAGTCTAAGTCCTTGTTGTACGACAGGCTGTGGGATTGCAGACAGCGTGAGAAGGACCATGCTGGCCTTGGCGTGTGAGCTTGGTGGAATCAGAGATGCTCTCGTTGACTTTGTGGGGGTATTTTTGTAATTAACACATGGTCTTGAGAAGCAGATAGTGGAGGTAGGTCTTTATAAGAAAAGACTCTTATTGTCAGCGTGGAGAGGCCAGTAGCTCAGGTTCTTGACGTGTTAGCAAGCAGCACAAAACCTCTGACAGCGTGTGAGGTCCCTCAGCATGGTCAGCATGCAACTGCTGTCCTAAAAGCAAAGAGCTGTTGGAGATTACGCTAATGCTGTCTTCATTTTGGTAGGCTGAAGGATTGGAACAGACGTATTCTCAGACAGTCCTTTTGGATTTGACGGGGAATAAACCACAAACAGTGTCAAAAACTTTGGATTTCACTTTTCCGTCTGATGTTGTAAGTGGAAGTGAGCGAGTGCAGGTCACTGCTGTTGGTAAGGATTGTCTTGGTCTGTTTCCATCTTTATTATTTGCTAGTCAGCTGTATTTTGTTTTTAAACAGTTTTTTGCCTGATGGACTTTTGGTGAACTCACTGTCTAATATATATGTGTCCATAATCCAGCATTTCCTGCCCTGCAAGCGTGTGTGCTTTTTAAAGAACAGAGCGGTTGCCAGTGGTAGCTAGAAACTGTAACCTCTGTCGAGTGGAGCAGGGAGGCTGGTGTGTAATAACCTGAGCTACCCTGACAGGATTTGCCAGAGATTCTCAGAGCCTCTGCGGAAGGACCCTGACAAGATTTTGCCCAGTGTGGCTGTTGCTTTATCGTTTTTTAGGGAACTGCATTAATTTTTATTGAATTGATCAATGAATAGGTAGAATCATTTATTCAAAATAATTTGCCATCATGGATTAGACTAAGCATAGCAGCCACACCTTATGGATGTAGTGTGTTATTCCTTTAATTTGTTTAATTTGTGATATTTTGGTATTACTATCCATTTTCAGAGTTAGAGAGGGAGTCAGATTTTGGTAAGGAAAATCCTGCAAAGTTTCTGGTATCCTGTTTTCATTCTGCTTGTGTGCATAATAAACCCCAAAACCTGACAGACTGTTGTTTCTTGGGACACCGAGGCTTTGATAACTGTGGGTGAGAGAAGAAATACAGGAAGTTTCAAATATGTACCATTACTGAAATATTTTCCTGGATTAAATATCTTTTATATTTTTTTTTTTTTTAGTGGTGGCTGTTTGAAATTACTCTGTGGGTGGGAGGGTCTGTGGGGAGGTGAGTCAGTGGGCACAAAGTTGATAAAGTATCTTTTCTGCCCGATTAGTGGTGTTTAGTACAAGTGTTCCTAATATATCATATTTTCTCCCAGTTTATATGATGCCACCCTTTATGTGTAAGGTATGCATTTATTTGCAATAAGCTTTATTTTAATTAAATTTTGTCTTTCAGGTGATTTACTTGGGCCTTCTATCAGCGGTTTGTCATCGTTGATTAAAATGCCTCATGGCTGCGGTGAACAGAACATGATCAATTTTGCTCCAAATGTTTATGTTTTGCAATACCTGACTAAAACCAGGCAGTTGAGAGAGGATGTTAGATCAAAAGCTGTGTCATTCATGAGAAAAGGTCTGTATGCTTAGAAGAAAGATGTTAGATTTTTAAGAACTCTTACTAGTAAAAAGATATCTGTGACTCTGCGTTTGATATCTGAGATGCTGCTCTGCTGGTGCCATGAGAACTGGAAGGAAAGCCTGTCTTCTCTTTCCTTTCCTTGACAGAATTAAAGAACAAATTATTTTGTTTGCAAGGGCAAGTTAGTCAGGGCAAATGTTGTTTTTATGTAGTTTATTTTTTTGCAGATGAAAAACAAATTTTAGAAGGCAATTAATATGGATTTCCTAGGTGATTGTTATCTCTCCTTTGATAAAGCCACGTGTGAGCAAACATTCCTGACCTCTGCTCGCGGCACAGGGGTTGGAAATTGGTCCGTGGGCAGAGTGAGCCGTATTCATCCCACGTGCGTGTCTCTCTGTCTTTGGTGGCACCACCCCTGTCCTGCCGTGTTCTTGTGCAGCTCCAGGAGCGGGGTTTGCTCTGGGGGCTGGCTTTCGCCCACCCAAGTTTTAGACTTGGTCAGAAGTGAGCCCTGTGCTGGAAATCAAAAGCTGGAAAATGTCGGTTGGAAATTGTTGCATACTTTCATCAGGAAATACTCCAGGGCATCACAAAGTGTGGAGAACATAGCTGCGCCGTGCTTCCCTGTGCCTTTTGGATCAGACAGTGTCTGACTGCGATGTGACGCGTCTCTGTGTGCAGAGAGAGGAGTGAGACCGTCCTCCTGTGAGCTACGCCCTCGCTAAGGCACCGCCATGACATTTTCAATTTTTGTTTACCCTTTGTAAGTCTTTAAGATTTTTTTTTGGTGATTGATATTTTTTTAAAGTTGTTGACATTTCCTCTGGAAAAGGCACAGCTCAGAATAAATTTTCCTTTCATCAAGATCACAATTTTCTGTCAAAAGCAGATAAATGATTTTTTTAAACCCTTCCTGATACATGGTTTCATTGAGAAGTAAGGGTGGGGGAAAGAGATGTGTTATGTAAACAGCTCCTCTGAAGTTTGTAAGCAATCTGCCACTCTTTGAAGCCTGAGTTGTGCTACCGTAAGCTTCTGAACTTTTCCAGTAACAGAATTATTAAAGTTATTTCAAAGCAAGTGAAAATTATAGGATTAAGAGTCACTATATGCAAAGCATTGTTACTTCACTTCTTCCTAGGGTTTTGAACTTAGATCCAGGTTTTCACCAGTGTAGTAGCCAAAACAGTAAGTGTGCTGAAATCTAAGATAG
The DNA here is from genome assembly GCA_013400615.1 of Syrrhaptes paradoxus. NCBI lineage: Eukaryota > Metazoa > Chordata > Aves > Pterocliformes > Pteroclidae > Syrrhaptes > Syrrhaptes paradoxus. The sequence goes on along the minus strand of VZTO01022769.1, from coordinate 27,244 downwards.
ACAAGAACCTCAAGGTAAAAATCTTCTTTTTTCACTTTATTTTAACAACTGGTTTCAGTTGTCCTGATTTTTTAAAAATGTATTCTTGAAGTTAGTTTGAGATATAACTTTTACAAGCTCAGTTTTTGAAAGGATCATAATGAAGTTTAGTTTAAAACAGACTTTATTTCACATGTCAGAATTCACTAAGTATTTGAAAAAGTGACCTCATAATCTGAAGTAAATATAATTAATTTTAAGGCTAAATGCTTGTGAGAAGAAGGGATCATGTAGCTAGCAGAGACTGCTATGGGATCTTTCTTTTAGCAGTTTTTATTTACCTAGAAAAAGGCAAAGCAAAAGAAGAGTTGCCTTTTAAAAAAATTCCTTCGTCTGTGGGAATGACAGATCCCATCTTGAAATCACTTCTTCAGAAATTAAAAAGAAAAATCCTGATTGGTATGAAAACTTTGGTGCTTGACCCAAAGCCAGCAACAAGTTTGAGCAGTTTTTCCAAGCTGTTTCAAACGTGAGACCTTTTACCTTCCGTGTATTTCTGAAGTCCTTTCCGTGCTGATGCACTTCTCCTCCAGCCTCACTCAGCCTGCATCTCCCCAGTTCCAGCCCGTCCTCCAGGGGCACCGGGGTACATCTTCGTAACGGGATCCTTCTTTTCCTTGTCTTCCTCTTGTACGTGTTGACGTTTGAAGTATCGTTTTTCATGTCTGATTGAGTGTCCGCTGGAAGGAACGTGGTGGTTCACAGCCTGCGGGTCTCCTGTTCCAGCGTTTCTGCAGGCTTCCCTGTGCCGGGTGTGCTTGTGTTTGGAGACTCTGGCGTGGCTGCAGTGGGGCTGGCGTTGGGAGGAGAGCAAGCAGACGGGAGGAAACAGCTGAGTGATCGCTCCGTCCTCCCTCTGGTTCTGCTGATTTTTGTGGTCCCTCCCGATCTTAAATTCTGAGACCAGTTTACCCCGTGTAAGGACTGGTCGGCAGTCTTTGTTGAGCAGGCTGTTGGTCTCAGTTTGGTGCGTTACGCTAGGAGCAGGATGGTGGTTGTAATACTTGCTGCTGTTTGTTGCCTGTTCTGCAGAGAAGCAGACCACCTCGTTTTTCAGGCCTTGCAGTCAGACACTTTTGAAGAGGAAGCAATCTTTTTGTATATACACACATATTCGTGTTCCTTACAGCACGTTATTTTGAGGCATAAACTTTGACAGTGACTTCTGCTTTCCCTGGTGAGAAATTACACGTGTTCCGACTTTTTTCCTCCCACTCACGAGTGCTTGACTCTTTGAGATCGTTAGCTGAGATGACAGATTTGTCTGTAGGGGAAAGATTCACTGGTTTCAATCATGTAATTAATCACTGTCATTGTGCTAAATACTTCTAAACCCCCCTGTGTTTAGGTGGAAATCGTAATTTCAAACTCTTCAAGGAGACAAAAGCTAAACCTGGTGCTGCTGGGACCAGAGTTGATGTGGGAGGTCACACTGGTGTGACAGTTCAGATTTACATCTTTGCATCTCTTCTGTTGCAGAGAGACCCTGAGCAGGATTTCTTCTTACACCGTAATTTAGGTTGAGGGACCAGGCCATGTGTTGCTCAGGGATTAAGGCGTCGGCTCGCTCGCTGTGTGTCTGTATTCGGGACAGTATGTGAGTGAGGGATTGGTCCTTCGTCAGTGCGAGGAACGCTTCGCAGGGGGAGGGTTGTAGTTGGATGGCCTCACGGGGGTATTTGTACATTCATTTGTGTAGGTCTTAGTGATGGTTGCCTGAAAGTTTTCTTTCTGCCTGGCTGGTTCAGTTTGTGTCTGTATCTGTCGGGTGTTAGACTAATGAATGTACTTTATTAATTATAGTAACCAAAATAGGAAAGCCAAGGAGAAGACAAGGTGGAGGCAAAGGAGTCTTCTGAAATGCTATAAATACATAGTTGTTGTTCTGAGTACACAAATGGCAAGCAAAATATAAGGGAAGGGAGGCTTTAGGTATCAGAAACTGCAGTGAGCAGCATATCGTAGGAAGCTTTTCATGACTAACGTTAATGAACGTTGGTTCTGCCCTGAAGCCAGCTGCTGAATACGAATGCCGCTGGTGGTCACGGGCAGCTAGTGAGCCCTGGGGGCGTTTTTATTGTAGATGATCAGCAATCAAGAGAAGGCTGCCCTTGTTCTGGATACTGAAAAATCTTTGGATACGTTTTAAATGGATCCTTCTCAGGATTTCAGGATCTTCAGGTCTTTTGAAATTTTTTCCTCATTTCAGAGCAGCCTCTTCCATGCTTTTTCTGATAGCTTATCCTTTTGATTTGGCAAAAGCAAGTTGCTCAAAGCGTCTGTTTTTCAGCAGCATTTGTAGCTTTACTGTAACCTTGCCCTTCCAGTTGGAAAATACTTTATTTTTTCTTGTCCTTAATTCGGCTGGAAAGATAGAGAGTTGCTGAAGGTACGCAGCGAGAAGGCACTGAATGATAGCTGCCGCTCTGCTCTGTGCTCGCTGCTGTGCTCCCGGAGCCGCTGAGGTACGTGGGAGCAGGTCTCTGCACCCCACGGTCAGGTGTGGGTGGCAGATGGGCAGGACCTTCTGGTTCTGCTTTTGTAGATGGATCCTTTGTGTTACAGCTGCCTGCTTTCTCATCCTCTTCTGTGCAGTTCTTTGTTTTCCTACATGTTTGGGAGATGTTTTATGCAATACGAGCTCAAGTTCTGCCCTTTTCAGCCTTAGAAAGTGCCTCGCTTCACGTCAGCAAAAAATGTGTGCTGGAACCCACGTGAGAGGAATGTGTTCAATACCTGTCTCTGCTTTTCCACTTCAGGCTACCAGAGAGAGCTGCTTTTCCAGAGGGATGATGGCTCTTTCAGTGCCTTTGGAAATGAAGATCCCTCTGGGAGCACATGGTAAGTAGTTCTGCCAGACTCACTGTGGAATTTGAGTATTTTAGATATTTTCCCTGTAACTAAAATATTTAGTGAAGCTGGTAAAAATTTCCAGCTATATCATCTTTCTGCTAGTTTTTGTTAGGTTCTTAGGCCAACTTTAAGGCCATTCTGCTGGATAACATGCTGTCAAAGCCGTTATTAGGGCAAGGCTTTTTAATTTTGCAAAAGATGAATGATGGATTATTTTAGCCAGGAGAATAGCTTGGTCTGAAAGTTTTTCTGTTGCTTTTTCTCAAAGGAATGAAGAATAATAATTAAATGACTTATTCTTGCAGTTGACTGAAACCACTAGGGCTATGTCATCATCATTGCTTTGAACAGATTTTCTGTTCTCTCCGTACTGGAGGCTGAAGATCGAGGCATTTCCTAGGGGGTGAACAGAGCTACTAGTGGAAAAATATGTTCCGCTTACCTCTCATATAGCTCCTTTTTTGAGACTGTAAATACAGATGAAAAAGCCTTTTCAGTGCTGAGTTTCACCTGGAGAAGCATAGTGAACATAGTACTGGAAGCTAGATAGATAATAGAGACAGTTTCAGAGAATCACAGAGTCATAAAATGGTTTTGGTTGGAAAGGACCTTAAAGATCATCCAGTGCCACCCCCTGCCATGGGCAAGGACACCCTCCACTAGCCCAGGTTGCCCAAAGCCTCATCCAGCCTGGCCTTGAACCCCTCCAGGGATGGGGCATCCACAGCTTCTCTGGGCAACCTGGGCCAGTGTCTCACCACCCGCACAGGAAAACATNTGGGGGCCCCAGAGCTGGATGTAGCACTGCAGGGGGGGTCTCACCAGAGTGGAGCAGAGGGGGAGAATCACCTCCATCCACCTGCTGCTCACGCTGCTGGTGATGCCCCCAGGACACGGGTGGTTTCTGGGCTGCAAGCCCCCACTGCTGGGTCACGTTGAATTTCTCATCAACCAGCAGCCCAAGTCCTTCTTTTCAGGACCACTCTCAATCCATTCTCCGCCCAGCCTGTGTCTGTGCTTGGGATTGCCCTGACCCTCATGCAGGACCTTGCACTTGACCTTGCTGAACTTCATGAGGTTTGCATGGGCCCACCTCTCCAGCCTGTCAAGGTCCCTATGGATGGCATCCCTTCCCTCCAGAACTTTGTTCAGCTAATCTGTGTTCTGTTAGTTTAAATACATATTTCAGTACATGTTGCTGACTTTAAATAGAATCGTACTAGTTACTGTGACACTGATTGAGTCACTACGTTGCTAATTTTGTCATATTTGATTAACCTTTTCCCCAAGGTTATCAGCTTTTGTGTTAAGATGTTTCCTTCAAGCTCGTCCATTCATAGATGTTGACCAAAATGTGCTCGTGGATACAGCTAAATGGATTGTCCGGCATCAGAAATTAAATGGAGAATTCAGTGAGCCTGGGAAGGTGTTGCACAGTGATCTTCAAGGAGGCACCAATAATGCAGTCACCCTCACAGCTTACGTCATGTCATCCCTCCTAGGCTTTGCCGATAAACAGGTAATGGATGTCATAAACAGGATTCCTAGTTACTGGGACACTTCATAAATTGTCATACTGCCTGGCAAGCACTTGGTAGTTTAAGGAAACAGAGGGACATCTGAACAGAGACCAAATTTAACCTGATTTTGTTAAACGTTCCTGTACTTTGGTTTGTTTACCTGAGACAATACAAAGTTGTGCTGTTCGGTCCTTCAATTTTATGTGCCTCTGGAAAATCTAAAGGCAGTTGCTTTAAGCAAGAATATTGTCATGGCTTTAGTCCAAGAACTTGCAAAGAAATTTATGGAAGGAACTGTCCTTAGAGATGTTAAGTCATTCCAGTTGATTTCATTGAGATTACTCATGTTCATAAAAGACAGTGCCAGATCAAAAGGCTTGCCTTTGAGGTTCATGCCTGTGACTCTGAAAGAGATTTTCAGTATTTCTTGGTTGTTCTTTGGTGATAGTAGTGTTTCTGTTGCTGTACAATTTTTTTGAAATTATAATATTTCAATAAATATTTTATTCACATACATTCTTCATTATGATCTTCATTTCCAGCATGCTTATGTCATCAAGAGTGCTACAAACTTTCTAGAAGATAAATTAGAAGAAGGCATTTCAGATAATTACACGTTGGCACTAGTGACATATGCGTTGTCCTGGGCAAAAAGTGCAAAAGCAAAGGAAGCACTGAATGTGCTGAACCAGAGATCAGAACACCAAGGTATTGAACAACTATCTTGTACAGTTGTATAGATGGATTTTTGTCAAATTTTAAAATACCTGTCATATTATCTACAGCTGCCTATAGACTTAGAGATTAAGAGAATCCTTCTGAATTCAGATCTGTTTTGAGTGTGACGTAGAGAATAATATAAGAACTACCCAGACAGCCTTAATGAGAAGCGTCCATGGCTGAATGACAGTTCCCAACAAAGTGAGTCCTTTCAGTCTCAGTTGCTGTGTCCCTGATGGAAATGCCATGGTGCTGCTGAAGAACATTATTTGTCACTTGTCCTGGGCTATTATGTGTGCTTGAAAGATCAGCCTGGCTAAAGACAGATGGATGAGATCAGCTTTTCCAAAGTGGTTTGGATAGACTGGGAAGGTGTAGGGGGACAACTTTAAAATCAGTATCAGAATGAAGAGTTGAAGGGTTGGACTTTCTGTAAGACAATTCAGAGGTCTGTTGCATTTTCTGTAGGGACCCATCATCACATTATGTTTAACCTCTTCCGAGTTGAGCACGACTGAATTTTGTTCCCTGTTTTGAGGGAAGAACAGGCCATATAGAGTACAAGAAATGGAAGGTTTTGGCTCAAAACAGTAACTGTCCTCTTGAAAATCCTAAGGAACTGGTGTGGCAGCGTAGAAGCAGAACCGCCTGGGTGTCCCTCTGTGTCTCTGAGTCAGGCCTTTTGGTCAGAAGGGAGGAGGTCACTGTTTTGGAAGGATTCACTCAAGAACGAGCCCAGTGAGCAGTTGTGCTGCCCGAGGTTCCTTCTCAAGTCCTGAAGAGAAAGGAGCCCCCCAGCAATGACGTGGCCCTTTCACAAGGGTTTCTTTGTGTGAGCACTTCAGGCTGACAAAAAAAAAGATCAGTGTAAAGTTCAATGAAATCAGTGTCGGTGAGTGTTTGGGCTCAAGCTTCTTTTTGTATCTAGATTCAGCTGCTGCTGAAGAAGTGCTTGAGTCGGTCCTTCATGGGACATGTGCCTGAACATTAACAGTTTTAAGAACCTTGCTAGATCCCATATATAAGCATTAATTAGGAGGTTTCCCTTAGGTCTTTCCCAAAAGTCCCAAGACTTCAGTTGCTGGATCTGAGGTTGTTATTGGTTCCTTCTGCAGGAGAATTTCGTTTCTGGATAACACCTGCTTCTGAAATTTCTGACTCGTGGCAGCCACGGTCCATCGATATTGAACTTGCAGCATATGCTCTGCTCTCGCACTTTCATCAGGACAGAATAGCAGAGGGGATCCCTGTTATGAAATGGTTAAGTCAGCAAAGAAATCACCTTGGGGGATTTTCATCTACTCAGGTAATATCTTGTCGCAAGGGGCTTTGCTATACTTTCTAAATGAGCACTGTATATTAAAAAAAGAAAAAGAAAAAAGGGACCATTTGGTTTTTTTACATAACAATTTGTGAATTTTGTTTTGCTGTAACAGTCTTGGTCACATGCAAGCTTGCATTCTTTGCAATATCGGCATCTTAAACCTGGAGCACCAGTTTTATTATTTTGGCAAGTGTAATCAAAAACAGAATTAGAGAGTCACCTTGATTATATAAACTATTAATAACAAAAGATCTTAAATTAAGAAGAAGTGGTGCCCATGGAAAAATAATTAATCAGATTTTCCAAGCAAGTATCATAAATATCTGTGCTTACTTCCTTTCCAAGTAGAGAAACCTCTTTCTGTTCTTCCCATATGTGGGTCCTGAAACTCCTGAAGGGCTATTAACTAAGGTAAGAAAGGGGAGTAGGTTTTAGAGAAGCAACCTAAGCTAGTGCCTCTGTTGGCAGCTGGTCTTAATAACGTACTTTGTTCTCATTATTGCATAGAATTTTGATGGGCCATGAAATTTGGAAGATCTTCAGTATCTCTGGGAGGTTTCCATGTTATTGAAACCACATCTTGTAAGCTGTGCTGGCATCCAGAAAACATACATAGTACTTTGGATTGCATTAGTTTAAACTAGTTTTTAAATTAACTACAAATGCTGGTCACAGTACAATGTCACATTTTATCATACTGCTTGGTACCGAGCTGTAGAGGCTATCCTTCATTATTTTCAAATGTTTGTTGGTATTAATCTGGGAGAAATTATTTCTACTAAATAAAATGCAATTTAAGAACCAGCCTGGTTCCCCTGAGGTTCTAGTATTTTCCTAGTGTGTTAGTTCTTGCTTATTGTTTGAAGAGGCTGACTGAAGCACTAACTGAGTTGAAAAAGCTTTATTCTCCAGAAACTATTTTTACTTGAAAGTTTGAAAATCCAGCAGTGTACCATTTACCTCTGAGGGTCAAGCTAATAAATGGTTTTAATCCTTTTGTTCTTCCATAGTCTAAAGTATTTTGATTGCAGAATTACTCCAGTGTCTCTCTAGATGCCGTTTTTAATTAGTGGAAATGATCCCATACTTTTTGTTAATACTTCTAAGATTGCTTTAAAAAAGTGTTTGGAGTGTTTCCTTCCATGAGTTTATTACATTAGAAATTTAATATATTGTTAAGCAATGAGAGTAATCAGTTGCACGTGTGGTGTTCTGTGAGGTGAGGTGTGATAACTCGCTGTAGATGTGGTAAAGCTTGCTATGGATCTGCAGTCAGTATGGTTTGCTTTATAGTGCTTCTAATGTTGGGAAATAAAATGTACATATTTTATACATACAGGAATAAAATTCATACATAAATTCGAACATAGATTGAAATGGTAGGGAAGGGAGCAGATTCTGCCGAGCCCGTGTTGCTGGGCAGGAGAGGCCTGTGGGACCCTCTCTGCCTCGAGACTGTATTCCCTGGCTTTTCGGATCGTGTCTTGGATGCAGCGTTGTCACACTGAGCCGTGCATGCCAGAGGGAACGTTTGTCTTCTCTGTAGGTGGTTCTTTGCCCTCTTCTTTTTCACCTGTGTTTCTGAGAGTCATCTGAGCCTGGGGTGTGGAAGGGCTCTGAAGTCACCTTCAGCAATGGCAGATAGTGTTCCTACACATCTTCTGCTTTCAGTGAGTTTAGGGTGTGAAGTGTAAATGTGAGAAATGTAATTGTAAGGACTTGGAAAAGGCACCTCAGGGTATTCCTCTGTTTCCACAACTTGGGTAAGGGCAGGCGTATTTCTGCTTTCAGATTATTAAAATCAGATTCTCCAGCAAGATCTGTAGCTCCTTAGGTCCATGAGATAGATCAGATACACAGATGTGGTAGGTCGCTGTAGTTGCGTTCACTTCATCGTGAAGGAAGTTTTGTAAGTTTGGGTTTCCAAGCTGCAGATCTTCATTGAAATCTGACATACGAGTAGTCTGAGTGAGGGCAGAGTCATTCAGGTGCTCTGTCACTGTCTTCTGCAAGAGAGCAATCAAAGACCTTCTTTCAGGGTAAATATTGGCCTCCTGCTGAAGAAAGTCCACCACTGACTCGAGGCTGTAAAATCTTCCTGTAGCTATTAGTTGCATCTGTTCTGTCCCACCACGTTGGGCGCTGGCGTTGGGATCCCTGCTGGAGTGGTTCAGCATTCCACCAACCTTGGCACTGTTGCCAGTCAGCTGATCTTTTGGGATTTTAGTGAATCAGTGAAGCAAGTCATCTCAGACGAGGATGTGTCACAGGAGGGAGAGTGGTTTCTAATCGTGTAGAGTGAGTAGGCAGCACGTGCTGGTACCTTAAGGTACGGTGCAGTCACCACGTAGGTAATGAGCTTCTGTTGCTTTAGAATTTTGTTACTAGAAGTGACCCAAGAATGAATAAACATCTCTGTCTGCCGAGTCTGCAAGGCCAGGTCCTTCACTGTCACTGCTTAAAAATAGGTGCAACATGAGCTACACAAACAGCAAAAATCCCAGAGACACATTAGAGACACATAATTGATTCCTGTATTTTTTTTTCTATAAGATATTGGATGTTAAAATTGTCATTCACTAAACTGTGCTGGACCAGATGTTCAAAAATTACCTCTTGTGTTCAAAACCTGCAGAGCTAAGCCTGCAATTGTACACAAAGATAAACAAAAGATAATTTTATATATATATATGTACACACATGATAATGTGTTTAAAGCAGTGGTTGCACAATTACACAAAACCTTTTGATCAAATATAAAGTATAAAAACTGGGCTGAACCACTTCCTGGGGTATGATAAAAACCCGTTTGAGGCATTAGCTATGTTAATAGTTTTTCAGACCTATAGCTTTTGCTTTGGTAATGGAGGTACCCTGAGTAACTCCTGGGCAGTACTGGATGGTCAATGCCTGGTCACTAAATACATCTAGAAAGTAGCAACATCGTTGCTGTCCTCATTGGCTTTCTCGTCACCGTCCGCGTGCTGCGTGACACTGGCTGTTGTGTCTACCAGTGTGTTGTGTCCTCTACATACTTTGCACAAGAGGAACTCTTCCTTAGCTGGCTCCCATCTCGTTCCCCATTGCATGTCTCAGTAGCTAACCTTGTTTTGTGTTGCCGTCGCTCTTCTGCTGCTGTAATCCCAACAGAGATGTGGAGGTGGCTGCATGAAGGCTCTAGCAAAATCAACAAATGGGACCACGCAGAGACTGTGAGCTCCCCACGGCGTGGTCTGTACACAGGTAGTTTGCTGCAGGCTTCTCCTGTTTAACACAGAACGGTTTGTTTCTCAACAGGACACGGTGGTGGCTCTGCAAGCCTTGAGTCTGTTCGCAGCTCTCACTGCTGCGAGCAAAACAGAAATGGATGTAACAGTGATGGCACCTTCTCTGAAAATTCCAGAAACATTGTCGATTGATACTCAAAACCGTTTTCTGCTTCAGACCAAGGAGGTACTGTAAAAAGTGAGGAATACTTTCCTCAAGTCTGCTGACTGAAAGTGCTTTGAAAAGACTGTTTTACTGGTCTCTCTTTCAGATTGCTCCTGCACAACCAATGACAGTTACGGTGGAAGCGGAGGGAACAGGATTTGCTGTCTTTCAGGTACGCAGTGCAGTTATTCTTGCTGAAGATGTGCTCTCTAGAAGGAAGGTGTATTTCAGAAGCTTTGTTAAACATGTTGATAAGAACAATCTTCTCAAGTGTCTTAAATCAGTACCAAAGCGCTTTGCTAACTGAAGAGTGCCGTGAACCAAATACTGTGTGAACGGACATATTCGTGTGATTGTTTGTGTCCAATGGCCTTTTAACTACGGCTGGATGATGGACAGTTTTGGGGCACTTCCATGGGCCAGAGCCATATCGAAGCAGCCCTGTCTTGGAGAAATGCAGTGTCCGTTGGCGAGACAAAGGACTGCAGTGATGCACTGGCAGGCACAAAGGTCGCAGTAGAAAAGGCACGTGGACCAGGCACGAATGCCTGATAGGGAACCTGTGGTAGACCATGGTAGGGCACAGGTCAGTACAGAACAAGATTACAGTGCTAGTTGTTATTTTCCTTTTATTGAAGTAGAATACAACAATAGTGCAAAAGCTAAAAATAAGAGTATTACGGCCAAGTTGTCCAGCAATTTTTACACTGTTCTGAAATAGCATGAAAGACAGAGTCCAAAGGACACTGCAAACTGCCAACAGTAGTAGATGCTTAGCATCAGCTAAAAGCGGGGCATGGCAAAGAGTGGAAGGAGGTGTAGTGATCCCTCACTGCCTGTCCTGCAGAAGACAGTGTTTCGGTAGAATTCAAACATCTTTACTTACATTTAAACAAATAAAGCTGGGATAAGCGCATACTGTATTTAGAACTAGCAAACCATGAGCAGCCTTTTATGCTTTTCAGCTGCTTGCTCTTCCCCTGTTACAGAGATTATGTTCTGAAGAAATTCCACCTCCAAGATTTTCCCTAACCCTATGAGAAATATCATATGAGAAGAAGACAGTGTTGGATCTGGTTTGATATGGCCACTAATGGATCTCTCTTCCCTTCTGTCCTGTCCATGATACTGCCTTAGAACCACACAGGTGAAAGAGAAGACCTTTGGAAAGCTACAAATAATACAAAAATATTAGTCTTTGAATGCGAGCAGTAGATAAACTCATCATTGCTGAGTGTATCGCAAAACCAGACAAGAGTTCCTACTAGTTCCCTTCTAGCCGTACTTGAGACAACGAAACTTGGGCTGCCTTTAGTGGTCGCAAAGCTTTGTCTCAGGTCAGATTCCATCTCAAGTTCCTTCCAACCTGACCTTCACTTCAATGTTCTTACGCATCTGGGAAACAAAAGATGAGGTGATGGTTGGTAAATATGCTTCTGGGTGAAAGACCTTTACAAACAAATCTTCAAGCTGCCTATCAGCAGTGGACAGCAGCTAGAGATACATCCCGTTCATTCAGCACCCCTCTGCAAAACCCACAGTGTTGTGACCCGTGTTTATTAATTCCCAGAAGTGCAGATGAAGTTTACAACAAAGCTCAAAAGTTTCGGAGGATAAAAGGTTCAGAACTGCAGGCCAAGACAGGAATGAACATCTCAGCAGGATTGCATTCACACATCTGTGGTTTCAGTGTGTGTATGTGAGGAATGGAGCAAAGTGGGGCTCCACAACAGTTGAGACTACTTAAGGTTAATCATTGTTGAGAAATACTCCCTGATATTGTCAACTGATTTGTCAGAGAAGATGATCAAAAACTTTTCAGCAAATTCTGTCTTGCTGGAAGACACCGATTTGTTGAAATGAATACCTTTTGTGGAAGCACATTGGTTCCAGTTAGGTTTTTGCCATCAGGAAAATTTCACATTCAAACCATTGTGTCTGGTTAAGTCTTCCACTCAGAATAGCCAGCAGCTGGCTGGGTGGTTGGAGGGCTCCTTGGGGGTGTGTAGTACTGTGGTTTAAGTTCCTGGTTTGTTGTATGAATGTGCTCCAACTAACTGGTGTTCAGTTACCGGTGCCAGGTTATCTTCTTCATTTAGGTCACTGTGCTGTTGCCTTTTTTTCCTGCAGCTTTGAGTCAGAGATGCTGTGACTTGATTCAAAACATTGTCCTTAGCACACTGGAGTAGCTTCTCCAAAGCCCTTTCTTTGCTGGGATCAGTTTCTTCCTTCTGCTTCCTTTGGCAGGTCTGGTATTATAAAAGAAAGAGCACTGATGCCATTTGAATGAGATTTCTCTTTTTCCCAGACACCAGCTAGATCTGGGTTGCATTTAATAAATCAGGTCGCATATGACATTGTGATCACATTTCTTCAGCTGTTTTTCATTGTCTGAGGCCCGCCAAAGTACAGTGGTGAGATTCACTGGTCTGGGATTTGACTTTCTGGCCAAATTTAGTGTGTCAAAACAGTAATTCATTTAAATATCACAAAACACAAGATTTGGTCCATTAATGGAAAAGGCTGCTTTCCCAACAGGATAGATTATAAGAAAAAAAAAAACCAAACCCTTAATTTTTTTGTGAAATCTCACTGTCTGGGTGTGTGAGTTGGCAGTGCATTCACTCTTGACTCTGCAGGATCTCATAAAATTTATTTATTTTGGATAGCATGATTGCAAAAGCAGACGTTTACTTGTAGCTCTGTGGTCCTACTGTCAACAAAGTCTCCTAGCTCGTCCCTTCGCTGTGTGGGCAGCGGCTATGGATGACTTGCGACACTGACTCTGCAAGAGGAAAGAGAGGATGGTTGTAGGGTTGGGGTATGTGGAAGGAAGGAGTCGAAGAAGCGATCTTACCTAGGTGATGTGCTGAAAGTCTTGGAAGAAACACCTCTGTGCTGTCTGGAACCACTGGGAACTGGGCTTGGGAAGTGCCTCAAAAATTTGGTGTGGCCCATGCCTTCTGGAGGGAAGGAGAGTGATGCTGGAATCCAGGACCAACAACAAGGGGTGTGGGCAAAGTGGATAGGTGAACAGGATCTCCTGCTGGTGTATAGAGAGGGAGGGAGGAAAAGACAGAGAATCACCTGGTACTTGTTGCTGAAGAGCACCGCCTGTTTTTCCCACTCAGCGTATTTTAACGAGGGTTAGCGAGGGACTGGGTGTTATTCAGTGTGATGGCACTGAGAAGGGTTCCCTGTGAAATGCACGCTTCCTTCTCCATTAGGTTTGGGTGGATACCAACTAGTCAAAAAGGGACAAAAAAATATTGGAGATAATGTCATTGAATTCATGCTCCCAGTCAAGAACGTTTGTGCTGCTGGTTGAAGAACAAGGACAGGGAAAGAGGCATTGGCCGGGGCTTTATAGATGAGGAATGTTTTCTGAAACACAGCGCACTGATTGGGCAGATGCTGTTACAAACATCTCTCATGCAGAAGATCAGCTTTTAGTTTTCTCTTTCTGGGCCTCTCACCGGAGCTGGTTGCAGTACGACAAGACTGGACCAGTTCTGCCTTTAGCTTTGGCAGCTGCTTCTTGAAAGGGTGAAGAGGAAATTCAGTTGCTCATTTTGTTGATTTAATGCAACTTTCTGTACAATAGCCTTCTGTCCCCAAAGTAAGAGTGTATAAAGAAGGAGGCTTTAATTAAACTTTGTGTTGTGAAAGAGGTTTTTCCTTCATTGTCATGAGAGATCAGGAAAGGAAAGTCAGAACGTAACAGCGATGCCTCATTCCGTGAAAGGAGAAGTGACTGACCTGTTCAGAGTGGTGCCAGACATCCTGCCTTGGCAGTAGGTTCCCATTCATTAGCTTTTTCTGGCAGAAGTTAAACCAGCTTTGTTTCTGTGGTGACAGATCATTGAGGCACTGCCAGCTTGGATTTACCAAACCTTCCGCCTGCCTTGAGCTGTCAGGCTTTCTAGAGCAGTGCGTGGGATCCATCTTCACGGCTGCACCGCGGCTGTCCCGGGTGCCTTGCAGAGCGGGCTCTGTTCTCCTGCGGCGTGTTGAATTCAGCAGTGCAGGGCAGGACAGTGGGAACCACGTGTGTGTACATTGAAATGAAGAGCACGACTTCCCGATCGAGAAGTGAGAGGCACAGCAGCAAAGCGAAAATCAGAAATTAAAGACTGCTCTGTTTGTACAGTTCTGCTAGCCTATAAGTGGCTTGCTAACCTATAACTTGGACAGCCTCCTCTCATACCTTTACAGTGGGACTGACGGTTTTCCATTTGCCGCTGGAAAACGTTCTGAAAGGACTGTGGTTTTCTGAAGCACTCTTCATTCATTTTTCCGTAGCCAAGCAAAGTGCATGTTGGGGTCTTGCTGGCAGAGTTATTTGAGCCACCTTACAATTATTTTTCTACCAAAATCAAAGAAGAAGATCTCCCCCTGCCCTGCCATGTGTTTTATCTTGGTCACTAAAGGAACAGATAACATTTATTAGTTTGTATGTGAAAACTGTGTGCAAACAACTGTTCTGTTGTTGGTGAAAATCATTATTTTGCCAAAAAACATCAACTATTTTTGATAGTAAATATTTTCTTAGTTTCTCGTATTTGATTTTTGTCCTTCTAGGATTTTGAATGTTGAGCTTTCTAATTTACCGGACTGAGGTGCTGAGTCAGCAGCCCATTGTCTTGTCCTCTGCCAGAGCTGGTGGTCTGTGTGTGCCACAGCAAAGGGAGGATGCTGCAGTTACCATCAACACTCCGTCAGGAGTTAATCAGTCTGAAGCACTTTAATGTTTTCTCAAAGTTAAATTTCAGTTTTGTTGTGTTTTATTGGGTACATGAGTATGTTAGAGCAGATGTGCTGAGCCAGCTGATGCAGTTCGTTGTCCTGTGTGCCACAGTGGCCAGCAGAGAGAGGATGACTAATGAAGGCTGCTAGAAGAGGGCAAGCGTGAAGTGACATCTCGCTGGTATACCCTCTTGCCCTTCACACATTTACGGCACAGGGCCTTCCCAATGCACAGCTCACCTCTGTGCTCTCTCTTGGCGTGGCAGATATTTCCTTGATAGAGGTTTTTTTTACTTCCATAAATATGACTTTTTAAGTATTTCTAAGCTTTTAACAGTGACAGCTTCTTGCGACAAGTAGTTCTGCAGCTAGTGGTGTATTGCCTGAAGAAACACTACCTCCTTCTCCTTTTGAATCTGCTGCTATAGTTCTTGTGTTTGGAGAGAAGGCGCAGGAGGGGCCGTGTGGGGTCAGAGCAAAGCTCAGTCTGGCCCAGTTCTGTTTTCCACAGCAGCCGGAGACAGATGTTCAGGAGAGAGCAGAAGAAGATAAGTATGTGTGATATATTATCTGACTGTCTTCCACCTCTTACCACGTATTTTTCGAGACCTTCAGCTGGAGATAGTTTCTGTGGTGTTAGAAAATTTCAGTTCATGAAGTTGTCTATTTTGCCCTTGGATGCTTGTACAGTTTAGTATCTGCAGCATCTTGTGGGAAGCAATTCCAAAGTTTAATCTTGCGTTGCATGAGAAACTGTTTCCTATTCATCTTTCCCATGTGGGTCATTATTCTGTAGATCTTTACCATGTCCTTCTTCCAACTTGCCTGTTTATGGCTGAATTTTCATCTCTTTTACCATTTCTTAAATGGTAACCAGATCTAGTAGCAGTCAGTTCAAAACTCATTGTTATATCCATAAAAAATATTTCATTCTGCAACATTTTGCAGTAATCCTAGTCTTTGCCAGCTCAAATGAGTATAATCAGGAAACGTTATCAGAGTAGGATTCACGCTGTTTTGTAGACCATGTATGGGTATGTCTAATGGTGGTCGCCCAGACAGATTCCTTTAGGACTGCTCTCCTTCCACCTGTGAACATTCGTTCCTGCTCTCTCTGCTTGACTTTTAACAGCCCTCTATCCCTTGGCAGCTTCTTTTGTTCTAGTACCTTTGGCTAGTAACCTCCTGAACCAGCCACACGCCAATCATAGAATCATGTTACCGAGTGTTCAGAAAAGATATTTCTTTTGGAGAATTCATATGAATCTCGAGTCCAGCTGTCAGATAGAAAGCCGTGTATCCTGTTTGTGTGAGCACTCCTCTGGCGTTATACTTTTACAAAAGTCGTGTTTTAACCACACAGATTTGCTCTATTTTATGTCATCTAATGTCTCTACTTGCACATCTTGTCTTTACTCTCTGCAGCTCAATGTTATTTACAACACAAAACACACTGATCAGAGGCTCAGATCTGCCCGAAAAAAAGAAGCCTTTGACTTGACTGTTGATGTAAAGGATGACAAAGATGATAAAAACCATTTGACCTTGAATGTGTGCACAAGGTAGGTAATTCAGCTGGAGCATCGCATAGACCTCTTTGGCTATACAGCATTTAAATTATTTAAAATGAGCTAAATTATCCATTTGTTTTTATGGATTTACTAGTGCATGGGATATAAATGTGTAACTAAAGAGAATAAAATAATTACTTTGCAAAATCAGCAGTAGTTAAACTAAGAAGCAATTCCTAAGTCAATACATAGTGGTAGATCTTTTGTGCTAGATTGTTGCTGGCCAGGTCATATTTTTTTTTCTGATATGCATAAAGATAGTGGTACCCTAGACGCTAGGGGTATATGGAAGAGCTTGTGTGAAAGAAGAAAAGCTTTTATTGAGCTCCAGAAAAAGCTCAGAGGCTTCTTTGGTACGAGTGCTTCTCAGCTATATGGAGAAGTGTGGACAGGTTTGAAAATTAAACCAGTGTCTTCCACATTCTGACTGCTAGTAGCAGCCTGTGACAGCTGCCCATTGCTCTTACCTTTCATGAACAGAATGCTTTTGCTTTTGATCTAGAAATAGATACTTTTTTTTTTCTGTAAAAAGACAAAGAAGATCTGAAGTGCTGAAAACACCATGAAGTAGAAATAATCATTCTTTGTGCATCTCTCTTAATGAACTTTGCTCAGAAAAGTTTTGGTAGGAGTTAAAATCCATGTTTAGATAATGATAAATTCAACTGGGGCTTTGTCTTTATTGTGCAGGTATCTTTGTGGGCTTTTGTTTACCAATGTCTTACAGTTATGAATTTGGTACCATAATGCAATGTAAGCATCGTTCCAGGGTTAAAAGATGTGATGAGTTTTCCAGTCAGGCTAATTCTGTTCTTGCTGCTGAATAAGGGAGGGGGAAGCGTGCATCTGGGATGATTCTTGTTCAGCAAACACTAAGAACTGAGCTGAGGCTGCTGAAGTATCATCTCAGAGACCACAGAACAGCCACCAGGTGTTACCTGGGCAGAATTTGGCTCAGATGAGGAGAGGTGACACTGGGCAGTCATAGTGCGTATTTCAGCCTGTCATTGAACCACTTTGTTTCATTGGCTGCTCTGCTGCCTCGTTGGTACTTGCTGTGAAAGTGTTTATACAAAGGAGATACAAGAAGATGTTTGTTCTTTGGCAGTTTCTGCAGTATGCACTTGTAGAGAGCACTGCCTATTTCACAGTAAACCCTGTATGACGTTGTGTCTCTCTGTATATGCTTATGGTTTTTATCTTGTCTTTTGTTATCTACGAGGATGTTGGGGTGACTACATTCCTTGTATTTTAGGATTTCACCTGTTTGTGAATACTTCCTCTAGAAACACTGTTTTCTTCTTGTGACATTGTAATGGGTTCCTTGTAAATGCAAAGTGCCACCTGATCCCCTGTGATTACTCTTGCTTTCCTTTCCTCCACATCCTCTTTTTGTTACTTATTTAAACTTCAAACACTGTACCTAGAACTATTTTTGTGCTCTGCCTGCCACGAGGGAGCTGTGGCTGGAAACGGAGCCTCTAGGTGACTCCATCATACAGATAACCAGCGATATGACCCAGTGCAGAGAGGGTTGATTTAATCTGGGAAGCGATGTGTTTCTGGTGACCAATTCAGTGATACAGGCAGGGACACTAGAATACATGAGAGCTCTTGAAATAGAATGGGCTTGCTCTCTTTTAAAGTTTTCTATGAAGTGTCGACAGCTTTCTAAAGTCTCACACAAACTCCTGGCATGTGAAAGGCCTACGTGATGGGTCTGGGGTAGGTCTTGGCTGAGCATTCTGATTTTCTAGCTAACACCTTTGGCTCAGGAATACAGGCAGGAAGGGCTCCATCTCTCTGGGAAGGCTCTGGGGTGATGAGTTTAAGTGTTCAAAAGACAGGGGAAAATCTAGTGGCGTTAAAAAACTGCCCCAGGAGAATATTTGGAACATTAAGATCCATCGGCTCTTGTCACGGTAAGTAGACGGGTGTAAGTTCTGGTAAGTCAGCATTTCTGTTCTTTAGGCTGAGACTTTGTCTGCAGTTGCTTGGGTTGATACACTAGTCATCCTCTTCTTTTTTTCCGTATATATTGTATATAATGTATACACTACCTGTATTAAATTCCTGAATTAGTTTAAAGTTGGTCTACTTATATAATCTTTACAATGATGAGGTTTTTTGGTAGAGAAACCAAAGTAGGCAAATGCAGAAGGACTGCTGAAGTCTCGATGAGTGTAGGTAGCTGTGGGTATGCATAGTCAGGTAACAGAGGCTGCAGCTTTGCAATTTTTTTCTTTCTATAACCTGCATAATATTCCAGCTTCTTTTGACCACTTTGATAGCGATTCAACATGGTCATCTCAGCTGGGTATCATTTATGACGCTGGAGCAGATGATGTCTCATTCAAGTTGAGATGATTCTTGGCTAGAGGAGCTAACCCGCTGTCTGGGAGGCAAATACCCAGGACTGCCGGTTTCTTCTCTGGGCACTCTTGTTGCCTGCATACCGTTTCCATGCATAGGAAACTGATCGCTGATGGTTCTACTCACTCTCTTGTTTATGCTTTGTGCCTGCACTAGCTTGGTGGTGTTTCTCCTCTTTGTGTCGTCTGTGGTCTCACACAGATTTCGTATTGCTGAAGAGCTGAAACACAAAATTCAACTCAAAACATTCTCAGTTATCTTCATGTACAAGTCTCAAGTCTTCTTTCTTTCTCTTACTGGTCATTATTCCTGCATTGGTGATTCTTTTTTTTCTTTTTTAAGAGGCCATGGAGTTGAAGAGATGATACCGGGAGCCACAAGGCTGTCTCTCTTCTGTGTGAAGAGAGTCAGATCCTCATAACTTCTAGGGATGTATCTTCTTGACAATACCAAGCTGGTTGGTTACCAGTTGATATTTTGGTAGCACCCTGGGCTGGCTAGACAGCTTGGGTATTTTCCTCCCCTCTAGCTGGTAATTATGCAGAAATAATTGCATCCAGCTCCAATTCAGTTATTTGTTTTCAATAGCAGCTACTTTGGCACAACGTATCACCCAGCAGATGGTTTCATTTGTTTCTGATCTCATGAGCCAACTGAAGTCAGCAGTTGTGCTGTATTTCCTTCAAAGTCCTGTCTGCGTTCAATCAGCCATGCTGCCAGGCTTAGCAGCCTTGCTTTGAAAGCAAGTCTTCCCTTTTTAAAAATCATCCAGCTCTACAAAGAAATAGTTTTATTCAACTACTGTCAGGCCTTCCAAATGAGGATTGGAGACACCTCTATTCCAGTATAACAGTAATTGTTTACTCTCCATGCCAAGGGGGGAAAACTCTTCTGCCACGTGCTTTGTTTAAAGCAGTGCAATCTTTGGCAGGTCATTTAGGTGCCGCTGCTAGCACAGAGCACTCAAGGTGTATTTTGATAGTTCTGTTATGCACCATAGTACGTGAGGCTTGCTCAACAGAGCAAAGCTTTTCAGTCCAGTATCTGATTCTTACATTGGAAGAAGATGTAATAATAAGCATTATTTAGGAAAAAAAGAAGGAACTCAACATATTAAATCTTCTTTTTCCAAAACTGAATGAATAACATGGCTATGCATTTTAGAACTGGAGCTTTGAGAAATAATCTGATGATGAATTTGTTAAAGGAACCATCAGTCTCTGTGAAGGAATTACGAAAAGGTTTAGAAGACTTTATTGGTGTATACCTTTATCTCACCCTCCAAAAATTAATAAAAGCAAAACAATCCATCCATAAGAGGAAATACGTGTTTTCTCAGTTCAAGAGTTTCTACAGCAGTTTCTTAATTACTTATTTTGAAATGTATTTAATGACAATATTTCCTGCATATTTGTGATGCAAACCTGCACTTACAGGTGACAATGGAAAACTCCTGGAAAACTCCTAGTGGTGTCAGCGTAGCCTCCCGTATGATTTCTGTACTGTGTTTTTTTCAGTGCTAAACCTGATTTTGCATATGTGGTTGAAATTATAAAAAATCAATTATATAGATTTGATTCTTAAGAATTCTTAAGCATTATTGCTTCCATAGTTGGGATTTAATGATCAGTTTCTTTGGAGAGTGGATTACTGTATTTCTACTAGAAGTTTCTTTGTCTCTGTGTTTTGAAAAGGTACTTGGGTTCTGGCACGGCTCCCTGGAGTGGTATGGTCCTCATGGAGGTTGGCTTACTCAGTGGTTTCTCTGTGTCACCAGATTTCATTCCATTAGACAATACAGTTAAGAAGATGGAAAAGGACAATGGAAAAGTCAACCTATACTTAGACTCTGTAAGTTGAAAATAATAAAGAAATGTGTTTGTGGTGATGTTAATCTTGACTCTGCCATTGTTTGGTTTAAATTTGGAAAGACATTATGATTGTATTACTTGGGGAAATCAACATCTGCAATTCCCATTGAATTAATAGTTCCAGTGTTTTTAGGTGAGACAGGTTATATAGGTACGACTCAGTTACATTTGTAAGGGATTTCTAGGTTAGGGTAAGAAGGCAGACATTTCAAGAAGTCTGTGATTTGGCCAAAATGACTACAAATGAGATCTTTATATGCATCAAGTCTTTAGAAATGGACTACTGATGAGCTGGAAGCTCTTACCTTTTCCATGAAACCACCATCAGCAGGGCTCTCAGGATGTTTCTCTTCTGTTTTTCTAGCTAAATGAAACACAGGTTTGTGTGGATATTCCAGCTGTGAGAGACTTCAAAGTGGCAAATACCCAGGATGCTTCAGTGACCGTCGTGGATTACTATGAACCCAGTAAGTGTCAGTCATTCCAAATGGATCTTAGTGGTTCAGAAGTTTAAAATAAAGTTTATTTTCATGGAAATATGACAAATTTTAGTGAAGAGAAGGCCACATCAAACAGAAATGTACTTTTTGTCATTCAACTGCAGCCTTTTTGGACATTGACATGCCAAATTTTCTAACAGATAGCAGTGTTTTCCCATGTATATGTTTACTGTCCCGATGGGCTGGTTCCTCTGCTGGTGTGAAGTGTCATAACTTAATTGTCAGATGGTGTAAATTGGCTTCAGTCTTGCCCAGTGTGTTCCCAATACTACCAAAAGTGAGGTACAAAACTTCACTGTGGTTCACTTACAAAATTATTTATTATCTTTCAAGTAGCTTTTCCATCTGTTTCTTGTTTAAACAGAGTCCTTCGCTAGAGAAAATGCCAGTGTTTTGATTTCTATAGTTATGTAAAAAAAAATGTACATGGGAACAACAGTTTTCATTTTTTTTGCTTTGTGTTGAGTGCCAGTGAGGAGATCTGGAGGGGTTAACGTACACAGCTACTCAGCACGTTCAAACAACCACCACTTCTCTTACCTGGCTTTGTGCGGAGCTAGTTGAGTGTCACTGCTAGGTCAGTGTTTTTGCCTGCGAAGGTGGCTCTTTAATTTTTTTAATATCTTGAGGCTTGAAAAAAAGCTGAATATAATTTAGATTAAAAATTACTAATTATAAAAAAAGCTATTGTAGTGTCCCTAGTTGAAATGCAAAACCTTCAAACCAAAAAAAAAGAGCCAGCGTGGGAATGAAGCCTTGCAAAAGGTTGTTCTGTGAGCAGTTACCACGCCCTGACGTTTATGCAACGAACAGGATTTTCCAGGCTTCTAGCCCGTTTAGCTCTTTTGCATCCCTTTGGGGAGCAGAGTACGGGACCAGGAACTGCGTGGGGTGGACCATCCCAGATTCAGGAAGCTGAAGCTCTCAAACACAATAGTGAGAGAGAAAGCATCAGCTGTGGGAGACCTATCTCCTAAACGTCACAGCGGGTGACCCGCCAGGTAGAGCCTCCGGATCCCTTTGTCACAGGGGCTGCTGTGCAGTGGGACAAAGTTCCTTTGAAAATGTTTGTGAACAGAGTGGGTCTAACAGTTGAGGTATGAAAGTGTGCCTCTCACCAAACATTTCCCTGAGTATACTGAGAACATTTTGTTGTTTTCGGAGAAGAACAGAGGCTAGTGCCTCGGCTTGAACACCCACTCAGGTTTTGCAGTGTGCAATGAGGTCTGCAGCGGAGTTTAGTGCATCCTTTACAAATGCTTTCTGTGTGAAGCCGAGTTGCTGTTTGGTTCTCAGAAGTTCGTTGACTAATGGTAACTGACCTTTCTGAACAGGGAGAAGAGCGGTGAGAAGCTACAATTCAGACGTAATGCAAAGCGTGATCCCTTGTGACTTCTGCGAAAGCGATTGCAGCCTTTGCCACCGAGACGGCTCTCCAGCCTTGCTCCAGCACTCCCCGTTGGCCTCCTTGTTCTGTCTGCTGTTTGTCCTTCATGTGGATTTGCTGTGCAGTTGGGTGCTGTAAAAGGAAACAGATTATGTTTCACATCTAAGGTTTCCATAAATTATCCAAAGAAAATTGTATGTTCGGATACCAGCCCATCCTTAGTGATTGCAGTGACCAAACTCTTGCTGCGTTCAGGGAGAGCTGGGCTGGCCCATATGGTGAATTTCTGGCTGTGCCAGAACATGTCTTTAAGTGTGTGCTGGAAAAACTTTCCAAGCGTTCATTTCATACTGAAGTTATTTTCTAAAGAAGCACAGAGTTACCGAGAAAGCAGTCTGGAAAAACGCGAGTCTCGCTCCATGTTCCCACTCCTGTTTCACCCCAGCTTTCAGCTGTGCGTGTTTCTTAGGGATGGATGTTAGCTCACTGTGCTTGTCTGAAACACTGTCTGCTTCTCCAGGGGGTGTTGGTAAGCAGAGCGCTGGGAGCGTGGTATGGGAGTCGCTTTGTTCTGTTCTGCAGACGTGACAATGTTGATATTGCATTTTGCTGTATGCTCTCATGGGGAATAATATGAAAAATAAAAGGAGCTGGCTTCAGAGCATATCCAAGAGCCAAAAAGTGCTGCATTCATAAACTGCTGAACGCTCCAGAAAATGGTCAGGTTTTTTTTATCTGTACAGAGAAGCTAGGTGGGTTTTTGCCAATTCATAAGTTAATCATGCTTGAAAATAGGGCCTCAGGACGTTCTCATGCATTTTACTCTGAAAGGCTTTTACTGTAAATGTATCAAGGATGGAGTCGATGTCTGAGACTTCATTTTTCCAGGGTTATCCAGGAACAAACATAATTCTCTTTCCATATGAGAACGCTGGTGTCCACTGGCATATTTATGGCCAGCAGGATGGAGCTTTGATCCCTTTCTGGTTTTTGGAGGTCTTCTGGAAATGTCGTTCTGGGGCACCACTCGTGTCTCGTGTTTGCAGCGTTTCCTTGTCATGCCCTAAGCAGTCACTCGCAGCTCTCTGTGCTGGGTCAGCCGCTTGCCCTGAATGCCGTCGCGCACCCAGCTCCTGCTGCTGGCTGGCAGGAGGGGATTTTAGGAGGTGTGGGCTGTGCATGTCCAGCAGAACAGCTGACGCATGGCTTAACCCTAAGCACGTCCTTGTGTGCTTGGGTGCGGCACTGAAGTGGGATGGGGGGGAGGGATGATGGAGAGCAGCACCACTTCCACACCCAGACCTGCTCTTTGCACAGGGGAGGGTTACAGGTCTCTGAAGGCGTGAGCGTGTGAGCTGGGGAGCTCTCCCCTCCTGGGCAAGCGTACCAGCATCTTCCCTGGCTGGCAGTCACTCATCCTCCTTGCACACTGCCCGGGATAGCTCGTGCTTGCTTCTTCTTGGTAAGGAAGCCAAGCCAACAACATCCCTAGTTACTAAATGCGGTTAACGGGTGTCACGCCAGCTGGCAGAGGTAGGCATGGTCAGGCTGCTGGGTCCCTTTCTCTCACGCCTTTGTGAGATGGAGTGTGTACCTGTGCACATGAAGTAGTACGGCAGTCACTTTCCTTCAGCAATTTCTGATTTTTATTCAAATTTTGCTACGGCTCAAAATGTGTGTTGTTGTGATTTATGCTCGTCTGTGCATTTGTTCTCAAAGGCAATGGGTGCATGGCGGTGTGGGCAGAGGCGTGAGCTTCCTGACCTGGGTGTCCTCTGATTCTGAGGCGTGGGTTTCTAACTGCAAAACCAGTTTGGGTGGAGTTACTCGCTTTTAGCTGTCTTTAGAATTTGCAATGCTTTTCACAACGGTGGGTTCTGTTCTGTCTCTCTGCCAGAGCCTGGGTCTGGTTCTTTGCAGTCAGGTCAGGCTCTTCCCTTGTCTTTGGCACCCTTTGGGTCCAGTGCCGTAACGAGTGCCCGTGCTGATCCGACCTGCAGGGGGTAAGATCCTGTTTACTGAAATCCAAAGCACTCCTTAGTCAGTAGGATGCAGGATCTGACCCTCTGTAGGTCGTGCCCTTGGTTACACTGCTCCAGAGCTAAGAGAAGCCAAGACACAAACTGAAACACATCTTTGCATCTCCAGTCCTTCACTGGTGTATGGGAGCATAGAATTCTGCCAAGTGTAAGACCTGGAAGAAATTCTTACTCTAAGTTGGGATGTGTTTTGCTGTGGTTTTGATTTTCTGGTGGCCCATGAAGGCAGGTCTTCTTTTGCCTTTGGGGGCAGTAGCCTTGCCATGTAGTTTGTCTCCATCTAATATCATTTCAAGAACCCAAAGCTCACATACTTTCAGTTTTTACTATATGTAGAGCTTCTAAGAGGGACATTGATACCTGATTAATGTTAGGAGGCTTGTTTTCTAGACTTGATATACTGGAGATAAACTACTCCTTGGTGGTAGATAGTAGAAATAAATTAGTTTTATTTTGCAGGCAGTCCCAGCTTCCTGAATATCCTCCAGAAAAATGATTTTAAACTGCTCAGCCTAATTTCACACAGTGCAGCTTTTATTAGTATTCCCTTACGTTCGTTTCTGAGACAAACAACACATGTTCTTAAATGGCTCTTGGCTGCCTTGCACACCCTGCTAAGAAGCCTCAGCCCTAATGCACCGTGTCATGGAATTTGGTGGAGTCAGTGAACAAACACCCGCTTTTATTTTACCTTTTTGTATACAGCAGGCATATCACTACAGACATCCAATCTGCCTCTACTAAGATATTTTGAAGGAACGATGTGCGTCCTGTTACACCAGGTGGCCTTTAACGTTCCCACACCCATGCCTTCAGTCTCTTTGTAGCTGCAGAGGATAAACTTTGTGTTGGCAGTGAAAGGAACAGAGGAGAGGGAATATTATGTGGCAGAGTGGCTTTTTTGTTTGTTTGTTTGTTGTCATCATCATTGTATGGGAACCTTTACACAAATGCTCAGCATATATATTTTTCCATTCCTCTGTAAAGTCAGGATTTGGTGTTAGAGGGGCCATGCTGCCGCTGAAGTTGTTAGGAAACCTTCCAGAAAAAAGTTTTTAGGAACTCTTTAGGAACAAGATCTTTAAGGAGCTTTAAGGAATGATTCTGAAAGCAGTCGGAAAAGGTATTTTGTGATGCATTTTGCACTGCCTGGACACTTCTGTGTGGCTGCTGTCTCTGAAATGTGGATGCTCTCTGGTACTCCCGTCCCCTCTCAGCCATGGTGTCAATGGCCGTGGTCTGCGCAGGGCCGTTACTGTGCTAATGAACCAGGCAGAATTCACTGCTGAAAATAGAACTGCAGATTCATAAATTGCTTTTATTCAGTTTTTAAATATCCCATCAGTATTTCTCTGGATGTGTTGTTCAGCTTGGTGTAGACACTGACAGTTTTTGGTTCGAGCAGAGCCCTGTACATATGCACAGCCCCTACATAGGCTGCAGTGTAAGTGCGGTGTAAGTGCAGTTAAAAACACACAAATCTTTACAAAGTGCCCAAACCAAAAACATTGTGTCATCTTCTGTTCTTCAAAATACGCAGTTAGGTTTTTAGGAAATATTATATTTGGAAAGCAGCTGGTGGCTAAAGGCATCATTTTTCTATCTCAAACACTAACAAAGAGGATTAAACTTAATTCTAATAGCCCATAATGTGTCTGTCATGGCCTTTCTTCCTCTACCGTAAATCTTTAGCAGTGAACCATCTTTATGTGCTTGATCCTCTAAATACATAGAAGGTTTTGAAATGAGGTGTTCTCACTAGTAATTTATCCATAAGCTATAGCAGCAGTTATGTGATGAGGTTTTGAGTTGTTATTAGATTCTCCTTTTCCCCATATCAAAGTATTTTTCATCAGTGTTGTTTCTTGCTCAGTTTGTTGTATTTTTGTGTGCCACTTGGAGCTATCATTGCACTAATGCTACTCTGTGCAATAAAGTCTGACAGTATGCTGTGTTAGATCAATCCAGTGATGATTTTTTCTAATGGATGGCTCGTTATTTTCGGATGTGTATGAACATTAATTGCTTGTATGCTGCATTTTCATCACCAGAACTCTGGTGTTAGGATTTCTCTTTAATTTCAAATAATACATTTTATTTCTGTATTTCTTAGTGGTTACCCGGAAAGCTTCATCAGCCTTGCTTAGATCTTACGATGTTATGAACTGATTTTTTTTTTGTTGCAGTTTTGAATATTGTTGAGTGGGATACTAATATGAGGAAGAAAATATAAAAAGCGTTGGCTCAAAGTAAGTGTCATGTAACAGGTGTAATGTACATACGTCAGCTGTCCTGCTGGCTGTTGTGTCCCTTCTTTTTCCATATCAGTCCTTAAGCGATTTGAACTGAAATTCTTGGCCGCCTTAGCAGTAGCCAGTGGTCAGATGCTGGCTTTCATCTGGTTTAGAGTCTCCATATGCATTTCCACTTTTGGACGAGTCGGAACTGGTAGAAGAACGCTTTTATGAGCTGGTTTGAGCAAACAGAGGTGAACTAACACAGCAGCTATGCAAACTGCTTCTGTCTTTTCAAATAATAAAACAGATGTTAAGGAACTAGACTGTTTCACAGGATTTTTGAAAATGGTCATTGATTTATTTTTCTTATATAAAATTTTCCAATAGCTCTTTTTAAATTCTATTAAAGATGACTTTTACTGGTACATGTCCAGTGTTTGCTTGACAATGGAGCGACCTGTAGTAGATCAAAGTTTCTGTACGCTGTCAACCGCTGCTCGTCTCCAGCGTGTCCCAGGGGCTGTGTTCTAAAGCTCATCACCTGGTGGTTCCCATGGTCCTGCAGATCGTTGTTTGGGACTTTTCCAACTGCAGGCCACCTGATTGTAAAAGCATGTTATTTAACTCAACGT
>VZTO01022768.1:0-18013 GCA_013400615.1 Syrrhaptes paradoxus | reverse complement strand
CCCCCCCAGGGAAGCGATGCACGGCCGGACATGCACCGACCTGAGGATACTAACGAGGGCACTCACATTTTGAGTTGTCTGCGTTTTTACCTAAGCAGAATCCTCCGCTCAGAAACTGAAGATCATCCTCTTTCACTGAAACCAACAAACATCCAAGAGAACAGAGGTGCTTTCATCTAACACCTACATGGGCTCCACTGCAAACAGCAAAACTGGAGGCGAGAAGCACTATTCCTGACCCTAAATAAACTCCCTATTCAAAACAGCCCTGGTCGTCTTCTTTTTTCCCCAACCATACGTAGATTTTTAAGTCAAGCACAGCTCTGGTTTCATCTACAGATTTAAAGAAGTTCAGTGAGCAGAATCCCACGCAAAGGCAACCCCAGGACGCACTATGAGCAACCTGTGTTCCCATGCTGTCCTAACCACCACGTGTGGACCACTGGAAACCAAGAAAGGACCAAAGATGATAGAGACAGAAACTGCACTGGTGATGTCTTCACTTCTCACAGCTTTTCATGCGGTGTCAGCTCATCCTATACAAAAGGCTGTAAAGTCACTGTTGCATGTTGAGCATTACAAGAACAGCCAAGAAGCTGGAGACAGCTATTGCAAGGGTCAGGTCAATGCTTCCAGAGATACTAGTGCCTGGAAAAAAGAAAAAATGGGACCACAAATACGTTCAACACCATTATGAGAAAAAGTAGCCAAGAAAACTGCTCAGACTGGGACAAGAACATGATATTTTATGTGTTGGTAAAAATTAAACTCAAATGCTTTCTACATTTTAATGGGATCAACCATGTTTCTATTCTTGGCACAGAAGTCCCCTACAGCAGCAGGGAGAAGTTACTAAAAATGGCAAAGACAGAACATCCTCTTTTCTATTTTCCAACAACCAAAAACACAGAACAAACCAACCTTCCTAATTAAACCCCGCATTGGCTCAACAGCCCGCACACACCACTCTTCCCGCAGCCCAGCAGCTGAGAGGCCTTCCGTCACCAAAGCAAGGAAGCTCACCATGACCAAAGACAAACCAGACCAGAGCTCCATCCATGTGTTGGTGCAAAAACACCGGCAAAGGTGCTGCCAGTCCCGCGTGGGAGCCGGGCAGGGCTGCAGAGCCCCGCAGACAGACTGTTGATCGCTCTCCGCGCCTGACACCATCTCATCCGAGCTGCATTATTTCTCTTCTTTTACAGACTTTCATCTCTGGCACAGTATGAGCTCGAGACCAAAGCCACCTAGCCAGGAGGACGAAACCAACGGCCACTGGACTGGGCACGATGGCTGCGGTCACAGAGCAACCGTTTCCTCTCCATCCATCAGCTGGATGACGGGGAACGAGGTTTGTACCAAGGAGCTGCCTTTGAACGGCACAAAGCAGCAGCTCCCAGGGGTATCAGCTTCTAACAACTGGTGAATGATATTTAAGCAAGAAATACCAGTCTGCTATTAAATATTTATCACAAGCAGAGGACAGTGCGCGTAGGAGCTGCAGTGGTGCTGTTCCCCCTTCCCCAGCTGTTGCAGAATTACAGTTTTCACATCCTGACCCCTGCCTAAGCCTTACCTTGGAGCCACAGAAAGAAACCTGCAGGGTTTTTGTCTTGATCTACATCAGACAAGGCTGATCCACCCATTAATGCCCTTTGATCTGCAGATTAACGTGTGCCCGTTAGAAGAGGGATTCCTTCCGCCGTGACTCGATCACAATTGCACCGATCTGCGTGCGGTCACATCTCTGCACAGG
The DNA here is from genome assembly GCA_013400615.1 of Syrrhaptes paradoxus. Lineage (NCBI taxonomy): Eukaryota > Metazoa > Chordata > Aves > Pterocliformes > Pteroclidae > Syrrhaptes > Syrrhaptes paradoxus. The sequence goes on along the minus strand of VZTO01022768.1, from coordinate 16,257 downwards.
AACACAGCGGTTTAGGCTGCCAGGCAGGCTGGGCTTAAGTGGAGATATTCCTAAAGCAAGCTGCAGAGCTCCCTTTAATGGGTTTGTGAACCAGCCTTGTTCAGAGGCGTGGACTCTGCCAGGTCAGGGGGAGAGACCCCACTCTTCGTCCCTGTCCCCTCCTTGATCAAGCAGCTCAAGGGGAAGGGAGTGTCACACCCCAGTCACAACGAACAGGGTAGCTCAAACCAGGCGTGATCGCAAGTTTCCTGACGGAAACAGGCCTCCTGGGGACGGGGACGGTTTTTTCTGCGGGCTGTGGTCGGCAGCTGGGGCAGCCACCTTCAGCCAGCACAGCGCGAGCACAGCCGGTTAAACACGAAATTAAAAGTCCTGCTCCATGTACATTCACTTTCTACCTCCCTCTGCAGTAAACCCTCTAGATAAGATATCCAACGGCAGCCTATGGCCGTGTCACTTCTGAAGGAGACCTCCCACAGGGGACATTTCACCATGGCCACGCTCGGACCTCATCCCTTCAGTCTGCCCGTGCACACCTGGGTGCCCTCTGCAGAGAGTCCCCGAGGGGTGCACCACCTAGGTTCAGACAGGCTGCAGCAGCACTTGCCATCAGATGCAGAGCTCCAGCTCACCATGCCCTGTACTCTTCTTTTTATCTATTCCCCCCACCCAGGAGACAATATCCCCATGACCATCCCCATTAGGGCCTGTCCTTTGTTTCAAGTATTCTGTGTTATTAGAGGGTCTGAGCTTGCTGAGCAATCCCAGATGCTTGCAAACCACCAACCGCCACCTGCCCGGCTCCGAGAGACGAACACAAGATGTTCTCAAGCCAGGAGCTCCTGCAGAGCAACCCACAGACCATGTCAGCACCCCGCCACAGTGCTGCTGGGCACTGGCACGGAAAATACGACTTTACAGCAACAGCAACACCTGTGTGCACACAGAAAGAAAGCAGCTCACTGGTCCTGGCATCAGGTATTTAGTGACAATGCTGCTTCAATGTAAAGTTTGATGAATATTGATGGAAACACCAACACAAGCAAAGCGTCTCCTGTTCCAGGCTCCTCCTTCCCGCCCAGGCTGTGTCTCCCCCAGTTAAACTGGTACCCGATGCTTTGGGCTCACACTGTCCATCAGGCTGAGATACTGATTTCTGATTTTTGCACTATTTCTTTCGACAGTTCGGTTCCCTTGACCCAATCTTCTGCACAGCATAAAAATACCACCAGAGACACACACCCCAAACTACAGCCTCTTGGTCACCATGTAACAAACAAACACATAACTCGGGATTCCCCATTCAGCCTTTTGCTCTTCCTATCTCAAAAGATAACTATGGGATGCTTTCACTACCTTTATCATCCTTTATGGCTTTCTGACATATCTGAGTGACGTGAAGCTCAGAAAATGGAGTTTCTGAGCAGGAGGGGCTTCTCCAAGCACAGCGCACACACACACACACACTGTTGCCCAGCCCTCAAAACTTTCGGGTTCTTAAGAGTGTTGTAAATGGATTAGGAAGGAAAGAAAGATTATTCCAAAGGTGCAATGCGTGTGCTACTGCACTTTTCAGAAGGGGAACAGAAACGATGCTGTCAACAACTCTTTTGAGATCTCTATTCAAAAACCACCTTAACATGCGACAACATCAATTAAAATCGTCACCTGTTTCAGATTCAGCTTCGATCCCAATTCAGGAAGCAACTCCTAAACAGAGAAAAAGCTGGTTAAATTGGTGAGAAAATTATTTCCTTCCTTTCAAAGACAAATCCACACGTGCAGGAAAAGGCTACCAAGGTCCCCTGACAGCTACAGGATGACAGAAAATAATTTTTTGGCCCCAGTGGGTTTCTGCAGGAGCCGGGGGGAACAAATGTTTACACTTTGCTGGCAGCAAAATACCTTCCTCCCTTCCTTCTCCCAGGCAGCACAGGTCTGCAAGAACAGTCTACCAAGAAAACAACAATGCTTTAAAAAATATTAGCAAACCACTGCGTCCTGTAACATCAGCTTCTGGGTGATTTCCACAATTTATTTCCTGGAATACAGTACAGTACCTGCTACCACGGTGCTTTTGAGGGAGAAAAGGTGTGAACGTGGAGGCTGGTGCAGGAAAAGTTACTGCAAGGCTGTGCTGATAAGCCTATTATAAGCAGCTCAACAAAGAAATAATCGGGATAGAAAAATTACAACTAGCAAGGACTCTGCTACTCAAAGGAAAATAGCATGTCAACCCAAAAGACAATGGGGAAAAATTAGGTAGTAATTATCGGGGAGGCTGAACAAAACAGATGTTTTATTGTCTTGCAGAAATGAGATCAAATCTTGGGACCACATTCAGATGCAGAGGCTTGAGCGGAGAACATGTGAACAGCCTCTTCTTACCACCCTTCTTCTGAATTTTGTTTTATTTTAAGCCCAAGATAAATGGCCAGAGGTGCTGAGGACAGGCTATGAACTTTCTAGAGTGGCCCAACAACTGCAGGCTTGGGTTTGGGAAGCTGCTGCTGCTGTGTGAGCAAATAACACTGAACAGCACCATCGGAGCAACGTGTGTAACGGAGCCCTGGCAGCTTCCGCAAACGCTGCACACAGCTTCCCAGAGACAAACCTTGAAGCCCAAGGGGTTGTGTAAAAATATTCTTTTGAAGCGTTGTAAAATATGAATGAGGAAAACACTCCCTCCTAACCTAGCAGTCATCTTTTAGAAGGGAATTGCCTCTTTCAATTGCTCAGCCCCCAAGGGATCTCTCCCTCTCAAATTCCACGAGGGTCTGGGGGTTTGCCCGGCCTCGTTTAAGCACACAAGAGGCTGCTGGAGGGAAGCTGAGAGGCAGTTTTCATTGCAAAGCCTTGTTTGGCTAGCAGACAGCCTGACGTGAGATTTTTCACCAGGCTGCATGTATTGCATCTGGGCTTCCCCCGCCTGCCAGCCAGCAAACGCAGCAGGGGCGCGAGAGGATTCGAATGCAATCGAGGGGAGACAGAGGGGAAATCAGCGGTTTGGGAGAATGGTTGGGAAACCGTGGCCGGCGTGGTTTCTGCCCTACCATTGAGGCTGGGTGCCCACGAGGTTTGTAATCTCGATGTGCTCTTTGGACTCCCACCTGCTTCCGGAGGCGCAGGTGGTGCCGCAGCCAAGGGCACCTTTCCCCATCTGTGGCTGGCTAGGTGCCACCCATTTTTTTATTTTTTTTTCTCTTCCCCTGCTCCAGACCACAGCGATTCACAGCTTTGAGACCTTCACATCATATTACTGCTGTGCTGCAACACATGGGTGACATCTGAGGATCACTTTGCATTTGCTGGTCTGTAATATGTTGGTAGCTCGAGCAAAGCATTGCACCAGCCTTCACAAAGCTGCAGCAGGTTTTCTTTTATTTCTGGGTGGGACTCACATTGCTAAGAGGGTTTACAACCCTTTCCTTGACCTAGGTGCAGATACCTAAAGCCCAGTCTCCCTCCATCATTACACACAGCACAACTAGAGGATCCAGCTCTTTGTAGCTAAATATAAAGTGTCCCAGGGCTGGAGACCGAGTGCTCACGGTGGAGATCTGCCTGTTCCAGTATCTATTCCCTGACTTTGGCAAAAGAACCAAAAAAAAAAAAACCAAAAACCAAAAAAATAACCAAAAGAACCAAACTTGGCCAATGACAAAGACCTATTTCTGTTCAACCCATGTTACATGAACGCACCAGGTGACTTCACATCTCCTTTTGCCTCCTAAAAAACCAGCAGAACTCTGGTTTATCAAATGATAATCAATCCACCCCATAGGATCCTGGAGTAAAGATTTCTGAACAAATTGCATTACTGCAGGCCGCATACAGAGAGAGAGAAAACATCATCTAGTTTGCCACTATAATGATACAGGAACGCAATCAAGTTGCCTAACGTATCAGCTTCTTGACAGATTCCCAGCTCAGGAGAAGCCTCAAGTTAACATGCTCTGCTTAATTTCCTTTGGGTCGAACTTATAAGAAATCTAATTTGTTTCAGAAGCAGCTCTGGATTTCAGCAGACGGCTGATGAGCAATACAGCCAAGAGAGAAAGGCCGTTTAGTGTCTCACACAGATCTGTCGGAGAAGGCAACGGATCAATTATATATTTAGAAACACAATGGGGAAGAGAGCTGATGGTGGCCATGCGACTATTTCAACACCTCTGTCTCTCTGTAGGAAGAAAAAAAATAAAAACAAAAACAAATATACATTTAAAAAAAAAAAATCAATCCACTCAGTGGGACACCTCCAAATTATGTGTGCTCCCGTGCAGCAAGGTATCTCTCTCACGCACTCAAAGAAAGCCAAGAGCACTCGCAGCTGGGCATATACGTTACCAGGCTGGGGGTGGGTTTAGGCATTGTCTTCCGTGCTCTGTGGACCTTGACTTCAGTGTTAGCAGCGGTGACTTTTTTAGCATCCATGTCCTTACTGCCCTCCCCGAGCTTGGCTGGCATCGTGGCTTGCATCTGAGAAAAGGAGCCCACAGTTCTGCCTTTGCTTGCTCCTCCGGGAAGGGTTTTTGCAGCATGGCCGGTGAGAGAAGCAAAGGTGCTGGTAGTCCTTAGAGGTTGCTCCTGTGCCATCTGCTTGGTTAGAATATACCCATTGCTCCCTGTGACAGAAGTCTGTGTGAAGTCATTAGTTTTCATATGGTTTTGCTTCCCAGTCTCGCCATCTCGTTCAGAAATGCCGTTTTCTGCTATCCTATTTAATTTAGTACTAGAGTCCTGCTGGCTCACTTTCGTATTGTCCTGAGTGTTTTTTGCTGGGTTTAGGTGGCTACCACCTTCGCTGTGCTCACAGGAACCGTTGGTTTCACCGTCCACTGCCATTTTTGGTTCCCCCGCTTGCTTTTCTGTAGCACTTTCATCTGCAGCCATGGCATTAAACCCTGGAGAAAGAGGGAGCAGAAGGAGGAAGAGGAGAAAGAGTCAAAAGCGGTATCAAATCTCCAAAGAGAAGACACAGCTACTTACAGTGGCTAACAAAGAGCAAACCTCTCCCCCAAAAAATTCCTTGCTCTATATATCCACCTAGGTCACTCACTCACCTACCTGACCGGCTCGCCTGGATCCTCAGACGGTGACAATTGGGGTGGCTCCCCTGAAAGCAGTGCACTCTGCCTCAGCTGCAGATGTGGCCATTTATTCCCAGCTACGCATTTTTCAAGGTAAATATTATCTTTAGCTTTTCCAACAACTGCATTTATTGCTCCATATGTCAACACCGCCCATGTCAAACAAAACGCTGCCCAACCTTGCAGCCAGCTCGCTGGAAAAGCCACACCGACACAAGGAGAGCTTGCTGCTGGGGCTGCATGGGTGAGCTTTCGTGGCACAGACACAGCTCAGCAGCCAAATATCGACATCAGGGCTCTGCTGCAACACGAAACATTGCAAGGAATAACCCCCTGGCCATCACAGCTCTCCTGGCAATGCTGTCCAGGGGAGAGCAGCTCTTTCATTGGGATGGAGCAGCAGAAGAGCAGGATTCCCAGGGTCATTTCAGAGGCAACAGCCAGAGTAAACACAGGGGTGAAGCATGTTAAATGCAATTCCAGGCTAAGATAATTACATGATTCAAAAGCAGCAAGATTTTTGCAGACTGCCTAAAAGCTCATGCACAGATAAAACAGGAGCGTCCTTGTAAAAACATTTTTTTCCTCCCTTCCAAACATTTCTATGCTGTCCCCATCAACGAATTTGTCCCATCAGAGATTTCAGACCCAAGCTGGAAAAAAAAAAATCCAAGTACAAACGCTACGTACTTGCAGAAAGGTTTCCAACATGACAAACCAGCAGCTCCCCAGGCAAACAGGAGTGATAACAATTCCCTGGCACGTTCAGTAAGACGATTAAATCAACCTGCTGTTAGGGATTCCTCGTATTGTTTTCCTTCCAGAGGCCAGACAGTTATGAAAAGCATCACAAGAAGTACCAGGGAAAGCTTTGTCCAAGCGAACTATCAAGGCAGGTAGGACTGATTTACAACCAGCTCCAATCACAGCTATTTTCATCTCCAGAGTCAAACCAGAGGACAACTCTGCAAGCTAGACCAGTGCGCTGGGTATCAGCATCTCATTTCATGCTGCTCCTGAAGCCCAGACACTCCAGGAAAACAATATTCTGAATGTCTCTGCTGACCTGGCGAAAACCTGATGCAAGGCTAAAGCATGAAGAGGAACCAAGATCCTGGATCCCAGGATGTCAGGTCCCATAGACCTGTTCAAAGCTGAGCTCTGCAGGACTTTGCTGCACGCTCTGAGTGTTCGCAGCTCAGGGTAAATGTGAGCAGGGAGGAGAAGCAGCGCTGCACAGCTCTTCCCAAAAAGCTCCAAATGCCCTTTCCAGTTAGCAGCAATTGGGAAAAAAAATCTCTCCTCAACAACTTGAGGGCCTACCCGCCTCCCCTTCTTTCCACCCCTTCATTCAGTCCATCTCCTTACCAATACATTTAACGAAAAGATTTTGGTTCAGATTTCTGCACAAGCAGAACTTGCAGATCTAGACTCTCAAAGCAATCCATCCTAGTACCTGAAACAACCGTATTATTCCCCAAGCTTCCTGGTTTTGTGGTGCTCATTTAAGATTTAAAGACAAACACATGCAGCATCAAACTGAAAGCCACCTTAGAACTGGTCCATACACCTGGGCCATCCAACCCACCCTCCGCTTGAAGCACGGTCAACGCTGAATTCACACCAGGCAGGTCAGGGCTCCGCCCAGGTGGGTCTCAGATGGCAGCGCTTCACTTGCTCCAGCCTCATCCTACCCAAAAGTCACAAGGGGGACAGTCCTAGCCTAGCCCTGTGTTTCCAACTGAAAACCGCGGATGATGGCCACTCAGCATCTTATCTGAAAGCGTCTTCAAACCCTGATGACGAGCGGTAACTCTTGCCAGGGTTCAACTCTGGCTGTTTTTCCTGTCGAGACGTGCACTAGGAGGTCCATTCCCCCCAAACCCAGGCAGCTCAGCCTGCCATTGCCTCCCACGTGGACTCTGCTGGCTCAGAGCCTCCAAAAAAAGCTCCAAAACCTCCAAAAAGAGCTCACCAGTGGTTGCTGGAGCACACACGGGGGGCAGAGGCAGAAACCCCACCTCCAGCAGGCAGTAACTGGCTCTCCAAGCACCCTTCAAAGTCATCACCTCCATCTGCTGCCCTCTCACGCCGCCCAGACCACCTCCTGTGTACCGACAGCTCTGATAAGACCCACAGGGTTTGCTCTGGATAGCAGCGACGCTGGGAGAAGATAAAACGTTACTTTTTTCACAGTTATTTAACTATCTGAAAAGTCTCGGGCAGAAAGAGCCAACAGCTCTGTCCTTATTCTTTCAATCCTTGTTTCTCTTTCTGCATTTCAAGAGATCGCGCTGTGGCCATTTAAACAATTATTTCAGCAAAGTTAGTGCCAGAAGAAAACAAAAAACGAGCTCCCTAACCACAGATGGAGGTTTCTAGTGCTCAGCACTAGGCACCTGGCCGAACGAAGCCTTCAATATTTGTTGATTTAAATACTGCGCACTCCCACCAGAGCAGCCAAATAACTTCAGTGGCTGACTATTAGATAGACTGCATAAGCAGAGGGCAAGAATTGCTCTACCTGCCATGAAGGCAACCAAAACAAGGTAAATTAGAGCACTGCCCTCGGGGAAGGAATAACTGCATTACTCCAGGAAGCATCACGGACTTTATGAAAAATCCATGAAGCCAAAATTAAAATCCCACAGTTTCCCCCCCAAACACACTCTTATTAAGTGTGCAAAACACAATCTGATTGACTGCAGAAGCACCATCAATCCCCTGTAAACAGGCACCAGACTTACAAACCTGTATGAGTAGAGATTTGATAAAACAAAGATATGAAATTTCATAGTCCCTGAAGCTGCCCAGAACTGGAGAATTTGACAGCAGCCATCAGGGGTGTATGGTTTTTCACTTAACAGGATTACACACCCACTCTGCCCTACCGTCAATGACTGCTCATGTTGCAGGGCTGAACGAGGTCCCAGTGCTTCCAGCTCCAGCCCACCGGTGCTGCCACCACCCAGTGGCTGAGAGGAATGTGTTGCCAGGTGACACAATTCTAGTGCCTAAGGGATACGCATCCACACAACAAAATCTGTCATGGCAATGGCATCCCACAGCAATAGTCACGAGGCCAAGGATTGAATGGGAAGAGTGACCAAGTCGCTCTCCAGCCTCCAGCAAGTCGGAGACACCGCAGGCAAGGCTGTCCTGAGCTACTGCTTTCTTTGCGGAAAGATCATCTCCATCTTCCTCCTCCCTTTTCATAAATCATTTGGGATAGTGTTGCTTTCTCCAAACAGAGCTCCTGCACAGCACAGGGCTCCTGCGAGAAGCCAACCCACCGACGGCAGGAGCTCAGCATCCCAGGGTCCCGCCTGAACATCGAATTAAAGAGACCTCCACAAAGAACGAGCTCATGTCAAGAGCTACGCTGCTTAAGATGTGGTAACCCAAATAAGCTAGGCTGGTTTTCACAACTAAAATACCTGGTTTGGTAATAGGAAAACAAGAGATGCCATCCCAGGCTGTTGCTCCACTTGACAGGATGCTCTCCTCTGCCTCGGTGCTCCATCCCATGTAACAGGACACGGCTGCAAGTCTGATCACGTTCAACAAATCTTAGGTACACTAAGTGCACATTCACAAGCATTGCTGAACAGACACAATTCAATATATATTCAGATTTTTGATGAAACACGGCCTATAGATAGGGATGGGAACACAAACTAGAGCCAGCAGGAACCCCACAGTGGAGAAACACCGAACAAAACAGCCGACAGCAGCTCTTCAACAGCACCGGACAACTAAAGAAACACTTGCTCTTCATGTAATCTTTTCATCCTCTCCCTCTTCATTTTTCAAAAAGTTTCACTGCAAACCTGCTAAAATCTTGATTTCAAATACACCTCGCAGCAACGAGTTCTCTACTTGAAAATGCTGTTCAACAGCTTTTCCGCTCTTGTGCTAGAAGTGGAAGTGAATAAAAACGGTATTTCTCTAGAACTTTACAACTTGACAGCATTCATTCCTTCTAAATAGAGCAAATTATGTTTCAACCGTATTCACTTTTCTCTCCAAGTCCCTCATTATTCCTTAATCTACACCCATTCTTTCTTTAATTAAAAAAAATGAAAGGTAGAAAGATCCAGCCTATGTGCACAGAAGACTAACCTCATTTATTAGAAGCATCCCTTATGCTCCCTTATGCATCCCCTACGCAGCAATAAAAGCTTGTCACACTGACCACAACACTGCCTGCATCCTGTACCCAAGCATTCAGGATTCATTTAAAATCCATCAGCGTGTAGGCTGGGTAACCTGTCCGAGAGGTTTCTTTTCTGTTACACTGCCATTCATCCAGGAGGTATCCGACCTTGATACCGAGTTGAAACAAACTTCAGCAAAGGTGTACTTCCTAGGAGCTGGCTACATTTCAGTAACACAAGGAATTTAATGCTCAAAATTATGCAGATACATTATCCCTGCAACTCCAGGTGGCAAAGAATAATCAGGAATACATTTAAAGCACTTCTCTGAATTGACACCTCATTGAGAGCAATGCATGGCTCCCACCCTCCCACCTCGCCCCAGGCTCTGCAGGAGTTTCAGCCTTAAGCCTTCTTCTCAACAGCAAACAGTCATTCAACACTGAATTAAAATTCCCAAGAAGAGAACAGAAACTCAAGAAAGAAGGGGAGAAGCTATGTCAGACAGGATGAAGACACCTCACCTAATTTTAGGTGTCTAAAAGGTATCAAACTCCAAGTTTGAGACTCCAAAAGGTCCCTCCAACTCCCAGGTGCCCCAAAGTCACCATTGCAACCAACGGAGAGAAGACGACAGCCCCAAAAAGCACAGTCTGACTTCAGACATCTACCTTCAGACAAACTAATCACCGCCTGGACATGCCTACCACGTGTAAGCAGAAATGAGCTCGAGTAGTTCAGAATTAAAATGATTCTTGCAAAATAAACCACTAAATGAGGCAAAATGAAACCCACCTCTGCTCTCCCAACCCAGACTCCTGCAGCACTAGCTCCACTCCGCTGCCTTTGATTGTTGGGTTTCCAGCCCTCCCAGCAGAGCCAGACCTGGCTCCAGTCCTGCCCCAGAGCTCACTGGAGCTCGGTTCAGCCTGCCAAAACCTGCCCGCGGGCAGAGCCTGGCTAACAGATGGGCTACGGTCCCCACCAGCCATCCCAGCCACAGCCAGAGGGAACTGAGTCACCTCTGCGGGGACCACAGGGGATGAGCAGCCACCAGAAACTTTACATCTGCAGGCAGCCGGNGGCAAAATGAAACCCACCTCTGCTCTCCCAACCCAGACTCCTGCAGCACTAGCTCCACTCCGCTGCCTTTGCTTGTTGGGTTTCCAGCCCTCCCAGCAGAGCCAGACCTGGCTCCAGTCCTGCCCCAGAGCTCACTGGAGCTTGGTTCAGCCTGCCAAAACCTGCCCGCGGGCAGAGCCTGGCTAACAGATGGGCTACAGTCCCCACCAGCCATCCCAGCCACAGCCAGAGGGAACTGAGTCACCTCTGCGGGGACCACCACGGGGGATGAGCAGCCACCAGAAACTTTACGTCTGCAGGCAGCCGGATGATCAGCTCAAAACTCTGTATTCCTTTGAGAATGCTCTGAAAAAATATAGAGCCTTAAATATATTTTTTAAATTCAGATCCCACTGCTCAGTGAGACAAAATAAGAAAAAATATATAAGCATTATGAGCCCTTATATTCCAGGTAAAAATGCAATCATCACTAGATCCGAGAAAAAAAAAAAAAAAGGAAAGGAAAAAAAAAAATCCTACCAACAAATGCACTACTATCGGATGCAGAACTTTTACACAATTTTCAGAACATCTCGGTGCTGAGCACTGTTGGAGGCGAGATGCCCCATTGCCCACGTCTTGCACAATATTTTCCATGCACTTCGTGTGCCCCAGCACAGGGCAGCTCCGCGGCTGTAGCTGAGCCACGAGGCTTCAGCTGCTGCAAGAGAAACGTCAAACTCCGAACTGAACAAAGAGCTTAAATGAAAAGCTCACGATTTTGAACAGCAGTAAAAGTAAATACTGCATACTTTTATATTTATATATACATGGGTTTCACAGATTTTTTACCTTAAGCACTTTGCAGATCATCTTTAAAACACCACAGACACCACAGGCGTTTATTCAACACCCAACCATCCTGCTGGATAAACTTTCAAAAGTGAGAAATGCACCTGCTCATAATCCTTGTGCTATAACAGTTCCCTCCCTGCTTCTTCCTCAAACTACCAAAAAAAAAAAAAATAGAAAATTGATAAGCAGACAAAAAAGGATGCCAAAGGGGTGGAGGCTGAAACTGTCCAGACAGGGGAGAACTGGCAGCTGGAGATCCTGTATCCATCGCAAGGAAAGCACCACCTCTATCATTGAAGCCAAAAAGTGGAACATTTTGAAGCCAAGAAATGAAGAGAATTAAGTGTTTCAGGCCAATGTTCCTCTCTGGGGAGAGTTATGATGGTCTCTTCTTCCCCCCACTCTTTTACATCCATAGAGGGGGGTGACACCCATCCAAGAGCCTAGCCCTGTATTGCCAAACCACAGGTGCCGCTCCTCCCAGTGCCCCGGAGCACTGTCACCCTGCAGCAGCAGCATCGCGTCCCACCTCCCGTCAGACACACCAAGAATCAAAACAGGAAAAGAAAGGAAAAAAAGAGAAGAAAACACAAGAACAGCTTCTGCTCTGAATGCCCAACACTGAGATTACACAGGTCGGGTAAATCGGACTCAGCATCTCGCCAGTGGGCTGCCTGTGAACACCAGCTGTGACTCAAAGCCATTCAATGGCCCACCTAATATTAATTCACTCCTTTGCTGTGGNCGGACTCAGCATCTCGCCAGTGGGCTGCCTGTGAATACCAGGTGTGACTCAAAGCCATTCAATGGCCCACCTAATATTAATCCATTCCTTTGCTGTGGGATGGGGTCCATGAAGCCCTGAGCCCATCAACGACCAAGGGATGATCCTGCTCTGGGACTGCTGGTCCCCGAGAGCATCCCTTCCGCTGCCCGTCTGCCACAGGGCACAGCCTCCCCCGGAGCAGGGGTCTCCAACATGGGGGCATCTGGGTGCACATCTGAAACACCTTGTTCTGCCTGGTCTCCCGGCTGTCAGTCTTAGCAGGGGAGCTGAGGAGATTATTCTTTTTCTCCTTTTAAAGCAGCTCTCTCTGCACCTGGGAATGCAAAGGTTGCAGCTGCTCAGTGGGAAGCAACACTCGCCTCACGGCAGCTTCCTATCTGCAAAGGAAACAAAGCAAAACAAAAAAAAAGCCCCTCCAGGAATTTAAAACCCTGACACTCTCTAAAAGCAGTTTTGAGAGCAAAATGACTGCATGTCACATCCAGCACTATGCTCCAGCACCGTGGCTCTTGTACAACACCTGCCTCGGGTGACGTCTCCAGTGCTGAGGCTAATGGAGAACTTCGTTACCCACTCCCCTTCCTGCTCCTTCATCCTGCTGCTTTAGCGGAACTTTCCATCTCCGGGGCTAGGGAATCAGAAAAGGAGATGTTTGCCTTGAAAGGTCCCGCAAGATGCAGCATGGAGCTAGGAGCTATGTACATTGAGAGGAGAATGGAAATCGCCCCCAATTCCTGCAAAGAAACCACCTTTTAATTAGTTTCTCTCTGCCTCAGACTAAAGACAACATGGCCTAACAAAACACTTCTCCAGGCTGCACACCCCCAACTCTCTCAGCCTGTCCTCACACGGGAGCTGCTCCAGCCTCTGCCCATCCCCGGGGCTCCTCTGGCCCCGCTCCAGCAGCTCCGTGTCTGTCCTGTGCTGAGGACCCCAGAGCAGAGCAGAGCAGAGGGGGACAGTCCCCTCCCTCGCCCTGCTGCTCACGCTGCTGGGGATGCAGCCCAGGATATGGCTGGTGTTATGGGCTCCGAGTGCACATTGCTGGGTCATGTCCAGCTTTCCATCCACTCCTTCTCAGCAGGGCTGCTCTCAATCCCTTCATCCCTCCGCCTGTATCGATACCAGGGGTTGCCCTGACCCATGTGCAGGACCTTGCACTTGGCCTTGTTCAATCTCATGAGGTTTACACAAGTTCATTTCTTGTGCTTGTCCAGGTCCCTCTGGATCCCATCCCGTCCCTCAGGCATGTCAACCACACCGCTCAGCTTGGTGTCATCTGCACATGTGCCGAGGCTGCACTCGATCCCACTGTCCATGTGGTTGATGAAGATATTACTGGTCCCATCCTCCTTGCTAAAGCGAAATGACTGTTCAAGCAAACTTAAAGAGAGACATTTCAGACTTCAGGGTGCTTTTCCAGTCCACACTCCACAGGCTGTCACCCATCCCCGAGTCAGGAAACAGGGCTCAAATAAACTATTTGATGCTATCTTACAAGTTTGCTGTAATTCATGTTCATGCAGCACTCAAAAATGTAAATTCTCTGCCAATGCTAAACACTGTTATTAACAGAATTTAGGGACATTAACTAATTGAATTCCTGTGGCAATCACAGCTGGGTAACGAAGGTCAGTGAAGAACAATGCGCACAGCACAACGACCATGGAAACCATTGTCTTTCACACACGCGGTATGCTTGGGAAGAGGAGGATACAATTCCAACACTACCACAAGAATGGAGACTATGCAGATCACATCTTAGGACCCTTCTTTCCCCAGTAACAGAACTGGACAATAAGCTGAAGTGGCTGAAAGCTGAGCACCTCGTGAAGCCTCAGGACTGCTCCTACACAGGGAGGGTTCTCAGCTTCCTTCTGATACCCAGCCAGCATGTGCTGACAGCTGAAATCAGCCAAGACGTACAAGGCACAGAAACATCTCTCTTCCCACCCTCACTCTGGGTTTTTACCTCCATAGACTCTCAACACTTACCTCCAGATCAACCAAGAGCTAAATAAACTAGCTTTACACTCCTGAGCCAAGCAAGGCAAGGGATCAAAGCGAGAGTCTCCTCCCAGAGCAACGTGACCTCCCACCGACATCCCCGACCTCGTCTCCGGTCTGCCCAGACCAGCGGTCCATACACAACTGGCGTCAGCAGCATCGCTCACGTGCTCCCAGTTAATACACAAGCACTGTGGCCGCATCCCACACAGCAGCCGGTATTTTGCCTGTTCTGAGCTTTACTTTCTAACTAGAGCAGCTTGAGAAAACATTCTGTCAGACAGAAGAGAAAGAAAAAGCAACGCTGTACTCACAACACATCTGAATTAAGTCCAAAACTTTGTTTCTAGCTAAGGTTAGGTATTTTGATGGGGCCAGTTCAGTGCTTTTCTAATGCTCTATTATGGAAAGGAGAATAAAAATACATCAAATCCCCGCAGAGCCATGAGAAGTAACTAGTCAAGGAATAATAAAGCCATGGAAAGAAAGGAGGACGGGGGGAAAGATAAAGGGCAGTGGGAGGTTTTTTTTTCCTAATCCCACTGACACATTTATTAAGCCCTGAGATTTGTGTGCATGCAACTCAGACAACCACACAGGAAAGACTTTGTCAAATTAACATGTGCGCTGCATCCTGCAAAGTAAAAGCAAGCAGAAACAAGGCAGAAGCCACGAAGCATCCCACAATGGCACGAGGTGTGGAGTGTCTAACCCCACCGGCCATCCTGCAGCAATCGGTGCCTGTTCTGGAGCAACAGAGAAACTCAGAGGAAAACAGAAAGTTAACTTTACTAGAGGGAGGAAAAGGGGGAAAAGGGCTAGGTCATCAAGAGGTGGGGATCAGAGTTCAGTTAACACCAGTCGCACAGAGGAGGTTCAAAGCAAGTCCTCTGTGCTTCACAGTCACACCAAAGCAGATGTGAAAATGAGATATTCAGGTGGGTGGAGATGGATGGACTGAAAAGCAAATTTGCCTCTTCTGGGGAAGAGCTCTGCTCAGAATAAACACAAGAGGAGAACAGAGCTGCTCCGTTCATGGGAGCACACCTGAGACCCTCGGGGGACAGAGCACATCTCCAGGCCACCAGTTTTGTTCCCATCACATGCCGACCTCATGAGCAAGGTCTGGCCCTCAACCAAGGCAGGTGCTCACCTTCTTCTTTGTTGTTGGTGATATCTTTCAGCAGCTCAGTCTTCATGCAGCCGTCTTTCCTTGCCTCTCCCTTACTCAGCACTGCTCGCTAGGGGTGGGGAAAGATGGGATGGAGGGGGAAGAAAAAAAAAATAAAGATCATGGTTTAGCTCAATGTTCATACACACATTGCATTTAAACCAAGAAACAACCATGGACGCATCCTGTTTACATCACAGGCTAACCTCCTCCTGCAAAATAACGCTGCCAGGAAACTGCCACCAAGGCACAGGTCAAAGATAAAAAACGGCAAGGCTCGCCCCAGATGACAGCCTGTCTCGCCAGAGCAGCGGAGAGGCTTCGAGCTGTGCCCAGGGCTGAGATCTCACAGCTCTTGGGTTCAGATGCTGCCAGACAGATTTTCAGAGTGTAACAAGCTGGGGAATCCAGCTGAGGAGGTCTCTACGGGCACGGATTAAAAAGGTCATGAAAGGCACAACAACAAAGGAGGTGACCCTTATTCCCCCAAAATTTCTTAGAGGGAAGGCAGAGGTATCAAACTTCTCATTACACATCATTTATCAGCATTTACAGCCCAAGTATTCTTTTGGGTCTTTTTTATTTTTTGGTAGCTCATTCAAATGTAACTTAGAAAACGCAAGCCATCAGAGAGCTACAGCTAACTCATCATTCATAACATCCACATTTACTAAAGTCAATAAGCTCTATTTTCAATTCTACAGAAAGCAATTTTTCTTTTTTCCCCTCTCTTCTTTTACTTTTTTTGTAAAAAGAGAACACCTGCTCATCTCCTTTGCCTTTCACAAGCCTGGAGTCACATTGCTAGATCAGGTCTGCAGCCTTTATACCTCCTCTTTCTCTTTTTTTTTTTTTTGAGATGGCAAGACAAAAAAACCCTACCAAAACAAAAAGGAAAAAGGTATTAAAAAATCACAAGCACACAAGCAAAGGGGACCTTGGACACAGGTCTGTGTTTAAGGAGACAAGCTGGTCGGAAAGGCAGAACACAGCGAGCACCTCGCAAAGCTGCCGTGTGCTGGGGGAGCGGCGATGCCAGGGCTGGGCTGGGTGGAGGGCTCAGCGCACACTGCCGGCCTCACCGGAAGAGAGTAAGCCCAGGTCAAGCCAACTGTTGTAGGCCAGCAC
>VZTO01022767.1:0-15196 GCA_013400615.1 Syrrhaptes paradoxus | reverse complement strand
TATTGATTTCTTTTCATTCTGGCCCCATCTGCTTGCCTCCGTCATACTGACAGCTGCATAAGAGGCTTGGTTTTGAAATGGCTTTAGCAGCATTTTGCTGTTTGCTTATTTTCTCTCTTTTTATTCTGGTGTCTAGTCCTTAAAGGGTATGTGTATTCCTCCTTCCTGAGGCCTTACAATCCAGCCAAAGCACAGAAGGATGTGGCAGAAAACAGCTTTGGTGATGACGATTTTGATAATATCAGCCTCTTTGTCTCTTCACGGCCCTCCACTGACAGCAGCACAAGTCTGGGGCACAAGAAGAGTGACAGCAGCTCATCTCTTCACTTCTGCAAAAATCCCACAATTAATGGCACAGGGACTGATGCTTTTCAGGATATGGATGATCACCACGTAAGTATGATACACACTGTGCCTGGCTTCTTGTTTTCCTTTTTCAAATCTAAAATTATACTGCTTATAATTTAAATGGTTTCCTTTTACACTGGAAAAGACTGGCACTAATCTGTCAGTATGACATGGAAATTTGTTATCCTCTGTTCTTTGCCTTTCTTAAATAGCAATGAGGTAGGAGAAGATAATCAGTTAAACCATGAATTGCAGTCCTGTCTCACAAAAAACACACTACTGCATTACCCCACCCCATGTACAACGCCTCAAGGATCTCCTATAGAGCAGAAACCTGCAAAATAGCTCAATTTGGGGGATTTTTCCACTGACAAGAAAGCTGTGGCAATGCTAATCAGCAAGACAAAAAAAGGTCCCGTGTGCCACGTTTGATTTCAGGTGCTTTAGGAAAGGTGATTCTCCACCCTGCTGGCAAGTTCTTCGTCCAACCCAAGGCCGCTTCGTGTGACAGAAACAGGCACATGGGATGAGCTGAAAGCCCTACTAGTGTAGTAAAGCGATGAGGTCTCAGAGCCCCATGCAGAACTCCCCAGATCCTTCAATTTTACATTTTATTTTGGCCCTGTTCATTGCAGTGTGTCTAGCAATTGCAGACCAGGTGGTTGAACATTGGCTCATGTATGTTATTACACATTTTCTGTATACAGCATTCATACTAATACACAATGACAGGGTAAGATGTGGCTACGTTTCTGAATTCAGATTTTGGGTTTTGTGGCTTTCCTTTTTCAGACCTTCTATGCTGTTTACGCATTTCAAGCAAGAAATGATCAGGAACTCAGTCTTCAGGAGTACCAGAAGGTTAGGATACTTCGGTTTTCTGACTTGAGCGGCAATAAAGAATGGTGGCTAGCAGAAGCAAAAGGTCAGAAAGGATATGTACCATCCAATTATCTTGGGAAGATGACATACGCTTAGGAACAGAATATTGAGCCAGATTCTCCAAAGCAGACAGAATAATAATCTATTACGGTTTGCAGCAAGCAAAGCAAACTCACAAGTGATTGACAGAAGCCATGGTATCTGGTACAGCACACAGATGATATTGAGAACCTCCATCCTCCAAAAGCCATCACCTTGTCAAGACCTGAGGGCAGAAACATTTAACAGGAAGACTGATTCTGATTAACATCTCGCAGAGCTTGCTCTTCTATTACCCCATAATTTTCTCTTTTGTCAAAGCATCCTACATCAAAAGTCAACCTACAAGTACAAATCACAGCTAAAATTACATTTTTCTTCTATGATATTTAGCAAAAAATATTCAAGATTAAGAAAATTAGCCTTGAAAAAGGAGAAATTCAGTCTTCAGCGATGCTGTAGTTCAGACTGAATTGTTCCTGAACCACTATCTCAATGAACATGTCTTAAAACTTGAGCTTTTCAGCTGTCCGTTTTTATCCTCAGACACTTTTGTAATGAACCTTTTTTTTCAGTGGAGATTATTGGACTGGGAAAAGAAAAACCATTTAATTTTTGTAGGAAACATTTCAACTTAAAACATACCAAATATGGTGGTACTAGTGGCTGGTCCCAGGGAAGAAGGTATGTTCAGTCAAATATGGAAATTGGGGGAAAGAAAAAGGGGACACAAGAAACAGGCACTGTGAAATGCAGACATTATAATTTTCAAAAAAAATTACACAACTACTTCATATGTTAGGAAACACTTTGTAGCAATATGAAAGCACCCCAGGTTTGAAATTCCACACTAATTGCTTTATAGTGCAAGGTCTGTGTAGTGAAATGAAACTTGGGAAATTTACTAAGATGTAGAAAAAAGGAGAGTTAAACAGTACCTTTCAATGAATATTTACTGCCTATCTGATTCCTTAGGTTAGATACAGGGATCATAATGTCTAGTGAATAAGTTAGGACTTAGGATGCATCAAAATTTCTCTTCCAGAAAAAAAGAAAAAATCATCATTCTCAAAGTGTCTGACGTTAGACTTAACAGTGAAGAATGTATCGATGAGCTGATTCACTGTTTACAGAATTCAGAGTCAAAAGCCCTGTATTTTGCTAAAGTATCTTCAAAGTGGTTGAGCCTATTTTAATATGTCTATATAGTTCACATTGCATCATCAAATCGCATAAAAAACAAAAAACCCCAAGGAAGGATCTGAATGTCAAGTAGTACTTCCTTAGGTTCACTGACTGCAGCGATCCTTAGGTCAAGCTGTGCACTACACTTGAGCTAGACTGAATAGTGATAGAACAACATCTTGTTGCCATTACCATCAATAACTGAGTGTTCATTGCAATTTATTTCAATACAGCAATGCCTAGGTCCTCTAGTGACGAGTGAGGACCTTCTTGTGCTAAGCATTGCAAAAAGGAAACAAAAAAAAGTGACTATGCCTGCAGCTGACAGTGTAATTGGAGGTAAACTCCTGTCAAGTATTTTCTGTATTGCTGCATAATTGCTTATCAGTGACTCACCATTAAAATGACAACACTATTAAAATTAAGGGGGGAGGATGCTTCTGATCAAGAAGAAATTGTTCTAAAGCTTTTGCGTAAGTTACTACTTCCTGTAGCTGAAGTGCCGGGTATGAAGATGAAAAAAGGTAAAGAAAGTTCTCAGTCTTGCTCAGAAGATTAACGTAGTTGATCACAGAGATGAGAACCTGAAGTTTGTGCTGGATTAAATCACATGATAGAGAAACTTTCTGAGTTCCCTGAGATGTATATCCAGACACTGGTATGTGAAACTCTGCGAGCTACTGCAATGCAATGAGCAGGAAGAATGGATAATGCATTATTTTGCCGAACTGTACATCACCTCATGCACTTACATCTTGCTGTTTCCATAACAAACAAAAAAAGTTCTCATCTGTTTTATTAATGGATATAGCTAGTTTTTACAGAAAACTTCGCCTTTAGTTAAATGAAGAAAAAAAAGCTTTGGAGAGGGTGTATCAGCCTGGAAGAATGGACTGAAAGACTGCAATTCACTCTGTCCTACTCGGTTTGCACTGCTTTGGTTTTTATATTTTAAGATCATGGGGAAGATGCAGACAAGAAGCTTTTCAGTATGTCTTACAATTTAGAGTATTTTATTTGGAGATAAACTGTACTTTGCAATGGTTGAAACAGTTTTAGAAATAACTGAATTGTACTTAATAGGCTTAATGTACTCATGTAAGCACAATGATGAAGTTTAGTATTTCAGATAGTGAAATTAATTAAGGGCAAGAGTCAGGAAAGAAAGATTTCTGAAGTCTTAGTTCTGAGAACTCACCTTGAGTCATAAGGAGAGCTCTGATTTTGAGTGTTAGGTACATTCCCCATGAAAAATCAGGCTCTGTGAAGGTGTCTCAAAGTGTACTCAAATGCTGCTCTCCAAAATATTCACTAGGTATCCTGAAAAAACAAGGAATGAAGGATGAATTATACTGGAGCTGGCCACCTGATTTTCATTGAACTCCTGTAGGATTTGGGAACTCCTAGGAGGTCATATGAAATCCCAGTGTATGGTTAGGACCCATAATATTATTTATATTGTGAGATAATTTATATTACTTTATTATGTCCTTATAACTTGGGATCCACAAAAAGTACTTTATTAGTACCCAGGTGGACTGGTTTACTTAATTTCAGAAGTTCCAAGTTTTAGCTTTCATCATTTGATATTACAGATATATTGCAAACTTTTATTTTTGTTTAAAACAGGTGAATACAAACTACAATTGCAAAAAATTAAGAGATGCTCTTTGAATCTAAAGCCTTCCTACATTAAGGATATTTACAACAATTCATATTAGTCTTGTCCAGGTGCATATTAAGATAGTACTTTAAATACTAGAAACTGAGCTATGTTAGGGCTCTAGAAATTCCTAAGAATATGCAATGTGTTTGCAGCTGTTTCTTTAATGTAGAGAAGGTTACAGTATTCTAAGAGTTTTCTTATTCTGATCAATGAAAAAAGTAATTTATTTTGATTGAAGCAGGGACAGGCTGCAGTTTAACGGAATGATCTTGCATTTATTCAAATATGCATTTTACTTATTTGAACCATTGTGACAATAAGCATGTACAAGTACTTCCAAGATTGGAGCCACTCAAACTTAAGTGCTTCTCTATTCAGGGAATATTTTTAAATGTTGCTATTGATAACCTGGAACCCAGAAAACGTCCAAGCTGATGAACAACACAGAGTCTCTGGCTCTGACCTGTGGCACCTGTGTGCTTCACCGTCTTCCCTCTGCTTGGAGGGTGCTTGTGAACCTTAAGTAAGGGTTCACCTTTTCAATGCAAACACAGATTGAAGAATTACTCCTCCTGACTTTTCATCTTAGAAAGCTTCACTGAGTAATTACCTCCTTCAAACACTGAAGTATACTTTTGCTGTCATTTTAAGATACCTTGTAAAAACGCAGATATGTGAAGCAGACCTAACACCTGCAATAGGAAACAGCTGTGACAATCCTTGTGCCTGTAGATCTATCACTGATAATTCCTCTTATAATATTGTTTGTTCAGAAATTATGAAAAAATCTTATTTTAAATTATTGCAATAATAAAAATATATTTTTTCTAAGGATATGTTTATTTTTTTTCTAAATAAGGCTCTGTCCAAAAGCAAAGAGCTTTATATGCTATCCAAGGTCTGCCTTCTGTTGTGAACTATAAAAAAAAAAATCACTACAAAGTTAGCAGAGCAGAGGAAATAGTTGTCTCAGATAAAACACTGCATTTCTAGTATGCATCCTAGCTTATCCATCAATATATTAGAACTTGTCAAACACTATCAAAATACCGAGCAAGTTTCAAAATACACTTCAAGTTTCCAAATGTCAGCTTATAGTTGTGTTCTTTTCCAGCTGCTCCTGAGGTCGTGACCATTATTTACTGCTGTGTTCAGCCAGAGGTCTGTCCTGAGTTGTATCAGATAAAAGCTCATGTTATTAAAACAAATTACAGAACTTGGCATTAGAACTTTCCTCTTAGACCCAGATATCACCAGCATCCCATTGTCCATCCAGAAGGAGCACTCACAGAACCAAAGAAACCTACTGTTTCCCATTACTAAAGGTATGAGAATTTGGGCATGTATGAGGAAAACATCGTATTTAAGTGGAAGTAAAATATTACTGTACCAACTTAGAAAATGGATAAGGAAAGTCAAGTTGCTATTTTCATAGTAAATCACAGAGCAATTTGGTTTGGGGATATAGAAAAACCACAGGACCATTTTCCATTTATTCTTTTCTAAGTATGAGGTATACTTCTCAAAATTCAGAAAGGCCTCCCTTCTTCCTGCCCTACGCTAGGTTCCTCAACCTGACGTGTTATATGTTCCTGTAGAACAGGCCTCTTTCCTGAAAATACAGTTGTTAATTCCATCCTACCTATAACTTCAAAGCAGAAAGCAACTGTTCCCTTCAACCTGCTCTGCTTTTCAGCACTGCCTATCTTACACATTCAAGCTAAACACCTGATTCAGAAGACCACATCTATGCTATAAATCCTTCCTGATATAATACTTCAAAGAATCACAATCCTAACTGACATTTTTATACCAACAGGAAGAGACTTTATATTTCATTTAGGAAGCTGGGAAAGCTACCGTGGAAGAAAGTCTTTTGCCAACACAAATTGCAGCTCTATTGCAGATTCTGATAATACAGTGATATCAGCAAGTCCAGCTAGACTTGGCCTTATTAGAGGGAAAAGACAGGCATGGATAAAAGGTATAGCATATATAAATTATGCTATATCCTGAACTCCTTTATATCCTGTGGGAGCAGGTTTCACTACTAGACTGAACACTTCACATAGAAGCACTCCAGCCATTAAAAGAATCTATCTTCACACTGTACTTCATAGCATAGCCAACATTTTTGTGATTAACATTTAGGAAGAAAATATGCCTTCTGTCTGCTAATGGAAACTGTTCCAGTGTCCTTTCCCACTACACCACCATTAAAAGTCTTCTGTGCTAGCAAGGAAGAAGGATGGGCTGATTGAAAAACAATAAAATTCTGGATTCCTCCTCCTCGTGCTGTTATTTTTAAATCACCCTGGAAGCTACAGGTACTACAAAGACAAAACCTTTCTTTTTCCCTCCACAGGAAATACTAGTTGAAAAAGTATGCAAATTCTCCAGGTAGCTAAGGCAATCCTGAGTAAATGAAACTATTCCTTTGGCTGTTTAAGGAAACTTATACTAAATCTTAATTATGGAGAAGAGAAAAGAGGTATGGGAAATAGCTGCATGTATCAGCTTTACACATATTTAAAATATGAGATGGTGAAGAAAAAGCTATAGCTTTCACCTACCTATGGAAGTCTGAGATGTTTTCATGTTTAGAGATGCTCCCCTCATCACAGAAGGAATGAAGAGAGGATTGCTGAGTGCTGATCACAGACAGCAAGACTCGAGATCCTTTCCCAGTGTGCAGCCTGCGCCATTTCTTGAGAGCTGAACAAAACCTGGAGCAGCTGGGACGAAGAGAGTGAGCACAGGCTGTGAAAAGAACAGCTCAAGGGTGAAAGTGGAGAGCTGGAACACCTGATACTTTCTCAACTACCTGTTTTAGCTGTCGTGGGTAAGGCATTAAGTGTAACCTGCACGTGGCTGGGATGAGTTTGAAGGTGTGCAACAGAATCCGGCAGGATACACAGAAAGAGCTGAAGGGAGGCTTGTGGGTGCAAGAGCTAGGTTGAGTCAGGAAAAAAGCCCCAAATGGGTCCACAAGAAGCTCCTGCAAGGCAGTCACAGTGCCTACAAACCTCCTTTGGAACAGCAAACAGGCTAAGTGCAAGACTGTGCTGGGGGGGGTGGAAGCAACTTGCATTGTGCAAAATAGAGACAAAGCTGATCCCACCCAACGCCCTGGAAGTGGGAATTGAACCTATTCAGCTTGAACAATACCCACATAGAGAGACAAATTCCTCTTCCTCCCTCCCTGTCCTCCCTTCAAGTTCATAGTTTTATTAGCTGTTATGCAGAAGACCCAAGGTGCTGCTAGGATACAAGGCATCTTGGACACTACTGATGTCTGGACGCAGCTCTGCCCTAGCACAGTTTCTCTCTTGCAATAATCCCGTGGCATCTGCTTCATTTCCTCCTGGAATTCAGACACTCAATAACAATGCAACATAGATATGTAAACACAGATATGACTGCTCCCGTAGTGATATAATCCACACAACTTCTCAGCACAACAACAAAACAAGAAAACTTTTCCTATGCAGGGTTAAAAAAACAATTTTTTTCCATTATCCTTCATGAAAGCAAAATACGAACCCTCATTTTCACGAAGGGCTAAGGGAATACATTCACATCTCTGAGCAATCTTTTCTATTTAGAAGTCCATACTATTACAAATATTTTTGACATTTTAATAGCTAACATACTTTATATCACTATTTCAGACACTTGCAAACCCACAAAGGAACTTGGAGAGAGGAAAAAAGGAAGACTGTGAGTTGAGGAGAAAGGAAACAGGTTTTTGAATGCCTCTGTCCCCTGCCCAAATCAAACCAGCCCTTTGGCTATGGGAGGGAAAGTGGCACATTAGTGGCATATTAGAATCCCCATTCTGGGTTACATGGATCCTAATGCTTGGCCTCCTAAGTTCCAGACCCCAGCCCTTGTGCCTTCAGACACTGTTGGCAGGCTCACCAATCCCAAATCCAAGCAAGGAGTTTGCCACAAACCTATAAGCTTAAGACTCTTCTAAATCTCCAACATGGTCTTGCCCTCCAACCCTTCTCCCCATGCTTAATCCCACCTGCATACAAGCCTTGGAAGATCCACTGCCAATATCCAGTTAGAAGTTGTTCTGCAACGCTTGCTAGTAAGTTCAAATATGAGGTCTTCCAGCTGATTTGGGAAATCATGCATGAGTAAGGAGTCTTCCCTACAAAACACAAATCACTGAGGGAAAGGGAAAAGAAACTGAACTTTTAGAATAGCCACAACCCATTTGCTATTTTGAGTATCATGAAGGAAGACATGCACTTGGTATGCATCTACTTCTGTTTCTATCTCCCAGAGAAATTGCTGGAAAAGGCTTTCCAACTGATTTCAAAACTCTGTAATAGCCATTTTCTAAAAAGCAACAAACTCTTCTCCTTTATCTAGAAACTAGCTGACAGGGCTAAAAAAGTTTTTATCTATCTGAAGTGTGGAACAGTGACCAACACTGTCACTAACTACTGAAGAGATTTCTGCCTTTACTCCTTCCTTGTATGAGAAAAGCAGTAATTTTAAATAATAATCATACAGGCTATTGTAGAACAGTTAAGAGACTAGCGGCTTCATTTTCCAAGATATGGTGGCAGGCAATACTCCTTTGACATAGGCAAAGCTTGTGAATTTTATAGCAATACTTAACAGCATGGAATACTTAGGTGATCAAAAAGTCCTCTGTGTTTCAACTGTGCCAGAAAGGAAACTAACTTATTGACACCTAAGACAATTCCCTTCCTTTTCTTCTATTTTTCCCTCTCTCACATCAAAGCGACATGGTTCAATCAAACTGTGCATTTCATTAAAATATACACTGCCTACCACTTATTTTCCATTCATATTCAACAGGACAATATTAAAGTTCTTCACAGATTAAAAGAGCTTGAAAATACTGTTTTGGCACTCTTCCGTTCTTTTTACAGGTTAGGAGCCATTTCTCTTCTGCTAAAACTCTTATCTCCTCCCTCAGAGAATTACAACACCACCACCAGGACCCTTGAAGTTTCTCACTGTATAAAAACAAAATAGGCCACTTAAAATTCTCACTTTAAATATGTTGTTTAACCATTAATTTTTGAAATTGTTTAAAAGAAAATCCATTTTTTCCCTAAGGAACTGTATCATTTAGGATAAACTTCATTAACTCCGCACAATATAGACAACTCTAAACAGCTGAAGCATTTTAAGTAATGGAAAATGGAATGAAAGAAAAGCAGCAATGGTTTCCCAGATTAATAACACTTTTATTAACAACATTTAAGAATGACAGTTTCAGTAAGTTCAATTTATTAAGTGTCCACATAAATCTGTTTTTTTTTCTTTTATACTCCAAAATACCCAACTTTCAGGATTTCAAGTTTCAACGCTTTGAGCTAAAAAAACAGGAGCATATAATAGTGAATTCCTCCAACATATTCAATTCATAGATTTGCAAAGTCAGAAGGAATACTAGGATTATCAAAGTTTGACCTCCTGTATAACAAAGGTTTTGGGCTTCCCTGATTTAACTACCGTTTCAGTCCAGTGACCCGGGGATTTTCTTTAAGAAAAAACACCAACGCTGCTTTATCACAGAATACAACCAAAAAAATTAGCAAGCAGCCATACTACTTCTTGAGTTTCTTTTGAGCAGCCTTCTTCTTGACCATTTGCAACCTTTTCATAGCATTGAGCTGAGATTCCTGAGAAGTCGGGCCTTTGAGGGAGGCTGACTGATTACCAGTATCTGCCGTGCTTTTGCTTGCGCTGCCCCCGCTGTTACCTGCGGTCCCACTGTTGCCATTCCCGCTGCTCACCTGGCTGCTGGTGCTGGGCACAGTACTGCTGGGACTAGGAAGACCTACTTTGCTGACATTGTCGCTGCTCACTGACCGGCTGAGAGTGGTTTTCCCCAGTGTCAGAGGTGGAGGAGGTTTCAGCTGAACAGGGTTTGTGCTGTTGTTGGCAGAAGCTATTTTTGATCCTAGTCCTGTCTTGGAAGTTGCCAACCCTGACAAACCCACAGGTTTCTGGTTATTTGAAGAAGCTGCAGGTTTCCCGCTGGTGCTCTGCGCTGTTGATCCCAGTTTGGCAGTTGATGGGTTGGCAGAGGAGGTTTTGGCTGCAAAAGCAGCCCATCCTGTAAGGCCACTGGTTGCTGAAGAAGAAACACTTGTACTGGCCGAGTTCCCTGAAATTGCTGCGGAGGTCTAAAAATAAATACAGCATTCTTATTATAGTAGCATCTATTTGTGTAACACAACACAGCAGGAATAGATCAAGCCTCTCTTTCAGTTCTTTTCCCAGGGAATACCCAGTGGATAATATTTGATCACTGGTCACTATAGTTAAAAGTATTAACAAGAAAAGGAAAGGATGCCAAGTGCAGACAACTTTTAATTTCACAGCCACATGAAAGTAATATTACCTTTTCTTCTCTTTCTTCTGAAGAGCTAACAGGCCAGCATATGGCACTGTGATCCCCCACAAACTCTAAAAGATGCTTAAACTGAAGTAACTAGAAAAAGCCCAAATTTGTGAAGAATAAAAAAGGGAGGCAAGACACCACCTTTTATTGTTTACTGTTGTTACCTGGTGTCACTTTTTAATAAGATGACACATGCTCAGACAAAAAAAAATCAGACCTTGAGCAATTCAGTATTGCATTTATTACAGCCTTTTGGTCAAAGCAGAAGCATCTAAACTTTTCACTTTTCTTCCCTTCCCCTGTCCTGGTTCCTAGCAGCCTGTACCAGAGATGCGATTAAAACAGAAAAAAAAAGTCACTGACTTCTTTCCTCAATTCTTCCCATTCAGGCAGTGCAAAAGACAAACCTCTCCCAAAGTTTTCTTTGCCTGCAAAGTGCTACACATTAACTGCAATTCCCACACCTCAAAACCTATCATCCCTCATTTTCACCTGGGGTTAATACACACGTGAAATTATTAAACCAGAGTTACACTAAACAGCAGAGTCAAAAAGGAAATGAAAATCCTCTATTAAAGTAAAATCCCTTCCATAATATATCCAGACAGTTTCTAAACAGTAAATATGATGGACGAAATCAGGTGTCACTTTTGCAACCCGTTTACGCACATAAATAACTCTGCTGAGGTGAAAAAAGTTATGCACAAGTGTAAGTGCTTGAGCAATAGCCACCACCTTATTCATGACTGTTCGCATCCAGGCAGAGCAATGGCAAGCATAACTCTGAGCACATGAATAATTACTCTGACCCTGAGTTATAGATGTGTTTTCCTAGGTTAGGGCCATGCTGTTGGACTACCTTCTTATTTATTATGCTGCTTCTGGTTTACCACCTTTGACCAACTTGCGACAATATTTATTAAATAACCTGGAGAAGCAGAAACATTAGCCAACATATATGAGAAGGCACAGACTCCTAAATTAGATCTCACAGAGTCAGCTAGGGTTTCCCTGCTACCCTGAGGCGAAGCCTTACCACCACCAAAACATGCATATGTTACTTGACCACAGACAGCAAATTATATCTTTTATACAATTATGAGGATTTCTACTTGTATAAAATATCATTAAAAAAATCCCTAGAGTAAATTCTGTTTTCTCCCTTGCAACAGAAAAACACAGTCACAAGCTCGATGCCTTAGGGACTCATAGTTGAATTGAGGTTTTTCTTCCCACTCTTTTAGTGTTAACACAAAACCACTATGCTATAGTACTACTCAGTACACATAGCAGACTGTATTTGTTCATGTTTTTTGTGAGAAAAGGTCAGACTAATTGGAAAAAATTATAATCTATGCAGTGAAACATAAATTAATCCTCTGGAAAATTTAACTACGTTACCTTGACTTCTGTTCTCTTGAATGCTAGAAAAGTTGTTGGGGTTTCAGGTTTTAACTTAATTTCTGGCTTCTTGACCAATGGATCTTTCACAGCTGGTGCAACTGAAACCACTGCAGGAGCTGGTTTTTGAGGTGGTTTTTGTGTCTTCTGAGCCTGTATAAGTGGTAGGAAAAAAAAACCAACTCAAATTAGTTATGGGCCCCATAACACTGACTGTTTTGACTGTTACCAAAAAGCATGAGCATTATCAGATTGCAATCTAGCCTTCACAACTTCAAGCTGAACAGTGTCTGAGAAATAAGGTAATAGGGGACGTGGAGGTAGCAATGAGTACAATACCGGGGACAGAGTCCAGCCAAAAAGCATCCTGAATAGGACTTGCTATTTCAGCGTGGAAAGAGAGGCAGTGTTGACACTTAGGGAACAGGAAAGCACTGGGCCTTCACAGAAATAAGGCAAAGACAGGTGAACTTGAGGAAGACAGGGCCGTAATTGAGCAGTACTGCGATGCAGGCTGCAGGAGTCTGCTAAGTAGTGGCAAGTAAAATGGTAGAACTTATGCTGAGACAAAAAAAAGGAAAGGGCATATTGAAGGGAAACGTTGAATGGCTGCAATGGCTATCCTGTGCAATAACTGACCTCAAACACTCCTCTGAGTTCGAGGCCTGATGATCATCAGCATAACCATGCACTTCAGTCAGTGAAGATAACTCCTAGGTCAGGATCCTACATTGCCTTCTTTTCTTGTTTCTTAGTAGAGCCATTTCAACAATTTGCTAAGTTATTATAGAACAGTTCCGAAACAGAACACACTTTCTGCTGTATAAAAGGGTTTGATTTTAAAATGTCAGAACTAAAGTTGTGCAAACTAATGGTTAATGCTTCATGCAGCCAAAAATGTTTTCTTACTCTGATGTTTTGTTTCTCACAACATGATAAGTGGGATTCCTGTGGGATCACGAATAATTAGTCTGTTTGTTTAGCCAAGAAATTAACACGCAGCTCAACCAAAATAAAGGGAATTTTTCCTGGAATGTGCTACCCACAACTTACTATCAAGCCTGAAAACACTCAGCACTTAAGACCTGGACTGAAATTTGCAGTCTTGTCTTACAGGAAACCAACCACTCACGTCCAAAGCTGAGAAGAAAACTAAAACTGTAGGGCTGCTTGATAGAAATGAACTAAAACTCAGTACCACCTGAAACAAAAAAAGTTTTCAAATGCTGCTTACCAAGTAGGAAATAATCCACTCAAATAATAATTCACTCAAATTCTCTTTTTTAAAAAGCCTTTTTTAAGAAGCACATTACAGAATACTCTTTGAGATGCTACATTAAAAAACACAGCTGCAGCAAGGGAAGCACTGCTGAGAAAAATGGTTCTCCAACATGCTTCCAAAGATTCCTGCAACCTATAAAATAATCTACATATTAGAAATGGCCTGCTGTATTCAGATAGTGCTCATATGAGACAAAAAACTGACTCCTACCATTCTCTTCATCTGCCTGGTACAGCGGGCACAATACCATACAAGTCGAGGATCATTCACTTCCTTGTCTGTCACCTGAGGTTTATGGCAATCCTGGTGGTAGAGATTATGGCACTCCTGACACTCCACTAGCTGATTCCCAGAAATAACTGTCATCTGCCTGCAGAGCAAATAGTTAAGAACAGATTATGGGAGAAAGCATTTAAAGGATTATCCAATTGTTGCAAATTTTGCAAGGCTTAAGATAAAAACTAAAAATATTCTTGCTTTCACATATATTTTCTACCTGTGGCAACTTAAATGTATTTCTTTTCTTCCTGCACGAGTTCTAATCTAACATATATTTTAGAAATTTTGTATTTTCTAATGGTAAATTCTCTCAAGGAAATCTAAAACTTCTATACTATTAAACATGTTTATATGACACTTTTGATCTCTGTTTGATTTGCTTCACCTGGGGATTTTATAGAGACCTCACTGTATACCAATTATGACTTCGTTAGATTAGCATAAGAAAGCCTAGTCTACATCTGGATAATTCTGCTGTAAGCTGTAGAGCAATACAGTTCAAGAATAAAAAATTTCTCAATGACAACCTTGTAAGAGAGCTTTCTGCTACAGCATTTAAAAGCATCATCATCCAAGCTGTATACTACTTTAACGATGTTTTATTAGCCATCCTTTTTGTCCCTGCCACACAAAGAGAGACGTGGAATTTGAGATAATACAGAATCATGGAAAGATGGAATAGAAAGGATTAACTGTGCAGTCCTGTCTTGAAGCAAACACGTAAGCTGGTGATGAGGACTTAATTTTGCATGGGCCTCTGGTGAAAGTAATCACGCTGTATAAATGACAAATTAGTGATATACACATGACTGGGAGTATGTCTGTGAATTAGCCAAATACCATTTTCGTAATGATTTTTTTTCTTTCAGATGACAAATCAGGCTATTTAATTGCTAAGCTGCTTTTGCTCATATTCCCGAGGAGCAGGTACCCAGGTAACCATGGAAACTCTATTTGTAGATAGGTGGGGAAAGGTAATACCTTATTTCTTTATATACAGGAAAATGAAGTCAGAAGGTATTGTCCATATGGATGCCAGAACATTTTCTAAGAAATATTTCTCTTTTATATGGGCTATTTAAAAACAGAGGGAGAAACCCTTCTGAAATTCCAGGGCCTATTATTTTAGATGCAGGATGTTTCAAAAGCCTTTTTCTTTCTTTGTTATTCATAAATAAACCGGGTCAGAACAAAACAGTGATGTTTCAACCCCATGTCTCAAGGGAGAAGACCCACTCTATTTTAAAATTACAAAGAACAATCCCAGACTGATTAAAAAACCATGAACTCTTCATGTTAAGGAACAAGTTAAAGCAGACTGATTTTTAAATTATATGATAACTGAGAAACAAACCGAATGATTTTTTTTACTTCCAGAAAACAAACAAGAAAGTGTTCATAAAAACCAAGGTTGTTCTTTTAAAACCAGGATTTTTTAAAGATGTATTGTTCGGTTTCTTTGACAGACAGAGTTCACTATCATTTGTAAACTGCATGTGCTATTTCATCTTCATTTAATTGAAGAGCCATGTAACAGGTGAGTGGTGATGACACACGGCGCAACTGCTTACCACCCAATGACCAAAGCTCAGCCCATTCTCAGCTAACGATCCCAGAGCAGAGTCCCAAAACCTCAATTGCAGAAAAGAGAAGAGCCCAAGAGTCCGAGAGACAGAGAACAAGAGCTGACCGAGAAAGCGAGAGAACTTCTGGACAG
>VZTO01022766.1:0-81157 GCA_013400615.1 Syrrhaptes paradoxus | reverse complement strand
GCACTCCAGCTACGAGACTCATCACTCCATGTTAATAATCATCAAAAGAAGCATTCAAAGCTTGAAGAGCAGCAGAAACAGCAAACTAAATGTCTACGTGTAAGAGAAATTAAAAAGCAGGTCAAATAATCTGTTTATGAGCTTAACATATGACTTTCCATGTTTGTGTTTAGTTTGTTAAGATTACACTGTGTACAATACAAATGTAATTTTACAAAACCGAACACTGAAAAGAAGCCTCAGAAGGTACTGAACCAAGCTTATCCATAGTATTTGCTGGAGATAAGCCTAGCTCAATGTGTACTGTGAGAATTTTTTAATTTTACAGACTTTACGGCAGCATCTATACTGACAAATCAGAATGTCCAGAGAAATTTCCAGACTCAGTCATTTATGCTGCTAGAGTGCTACAACAGTCCTCATCATGCTTTGGCCTGTATCAGCTAATGTTTTCATTCCCACCACTGTCTGGGAGTAAGAATGCTTCAAGGACCATTTCTAATAGGCAGTCTGCAGGCAGCTGCTCCCTTTCGGCAGCTAAGAAGGTTCACGAGCAGAGATGCACCAGGTGGCCTCTGTGCCCAGAGCATTCCCTGGCCTGTTTATTGATATAGTCTCAGCCTGTGGTTCCAGTCTTAATGCTGCTGTCAGCTCAGATTGAGGGAGAAGGGCAAGTCCAGTTGTGTCACCCTGCAGGTCTTTTCTCAGACTGCTTCGAACAACATAGACTTAGACCTACCTGATTATATTCTATTCAACAGGGGCTTTTCTTGCAGCTGGAATCATTGGGCATGTAGAAAACTGTGGTCTGAAATCTTACCTTGTCCCTTGGATGAGGGCCAAGCAGCAATCACAGTTGGTTTCACATCCCTCTATCAGCTAGTTAAACTGTTAGTAAATGGCTTTGTAGATGCAGCAAAAAGCAGCCTTGATGAGGATGGACCCTGGCGCCATATGACAGAAATAAGCATCTTGTCTCCAAGCAAGAGGAGTCTGTGCCTCAAACAAAATCAACACTCACAGAGTTAATAGGTCATTGCTCCCAAGAAGAGCATTTGACAAACAAATGACAAAATTATATCCTCCTCAGAGTGGAGTCTAATGATCCATGCTTGCCCTAGTGAGTCAGCAGTGATTAGCCTGCTGCTGCTATAGGAGATTCCTGCATCTGCTAGCACACTGAGGCAGCAGGAGAATCCTTTGCCCCAGTACAATGCTGTTAAAAACTTTATATTTCCAGGTTGTGGATAGACACCACCTGGATGCTTATCAAGTTTTCTGCTTGTGCTTTCACTTTTGTCCTGAACTGGGTTTTTTATCATTATTTATTTAGGAATATAAACCCTCAGGAGCATAAAAACATGTAAAGATATATCCCCAAGAGCACAGATTTATTTTATTTTGTGCTTGGAAAGTGTCTGGAAGTTGTAGGAACTAAAAAAATTATTGATAAGAATGATAACTCCCCATGACATTGTTGGTAAAGGTGATACACTCATAAAGAAAGAAGAGCAGCCTTGTCTTGCAGATAAAGAGGCAGCCTGGGAAATCATTAGACAAAAAAAAAAATCCACAAAACACAGAGAGAAACCTGAAAGCAGAGGCTTTTGCCTTCTTACCTTGCTTTTTTTAAAGATTCTGTTTTTCAGTATCCCAAAGAAGCTGAAGGAATCAAGGGCAAAACTATCCTCTTTTCAGCCTCACAACTCTCCCACCTGCATTGCAGCTCTCTGCATAAACTGCACTTATGACACCCACAGCTATCAGCGAGTGTTCCACCTGTAAAAAAACTGCGTAATACACAACAGAGACGGGTAGGCAGCTGCTGTGTTCTAGGCACTGCTTATGACTGTTATTTGTAACTGTCTGAGGTAAAACTCAGTTCCTGCCTGTCTCATATAGGGCTCTTCTGCTCCATTTGTTGTACCAAACAGTTGTCCCTAGTCCTACACTTGGATGAAGAGCTCTTTTGGTCAGGAACCTTCTATGTCTTTCCTGTTAGTACAATGCCAAGTGCAGAGCAGCTATGAATAAGAAGCAGTTGTGCAAGTAGGGAAGATGCTGTGCTGCAAGCAGAAATTATGCATTGTGGCTCAAAGAAGCAAATATTCATCCTGAAGCAGCTGAAGAGTAATTAAAACAATAGGGAAGACATGCCAGGTAAAAATAAAATAGTCATGATGTGACACATCATTTAGAATTATTTACTTTTGAGAATCTACCATTAGAACAACTACATGTAGAACTATATATATGGCAACTAGACATACAAATACATACATTTGAGTGCATAGCAATTGCTTAACCATAATTTGGAGGAAAACAGAAATTGGTAGACTGGACCAAGTATAACTCAATTCAGTTACCTACTAGCAACCGGAGCCGGGTGTTTCTGGTTGAGGTGGAGCAGTCTTCTAACAGATGGACATGGAATAATATTCTGCCCCCTGCACTGGGGCTATCTCATCCTGGGCAATAACAGAGTTTGGTTTAAGCCTGCAGAGGCAACTTTTATATCCCTTTCAAAAACTATGTTCTGTTTATTAGATTCTGGTTTTTTTCTTGATTTATATATGTAAGACATCCAGTTCTGTTCTTAATCTTCTGAAATTTCTGGAATCTGCAGCTTCTTTTGGGAATGAGTTTACAGCTTAATCACTCACCATCTGCAAAAATATGTCTCGTTATTGATTATTGCCACCTTTCAGTTCCTCCGAATATGTTCTTTTCTCATCTCCCACACTTCGTCATCCTCATCCTGGCCAGTGGGAGCAGTCCTGTGACAGCAGTTCCTGTCTGGTTTTCTCTCTTGGAAAGCTGGAAGTGCAAGAGGAGTTGAATCCAGGCCTCTGAACTCCTCAGGTTTCATGTAAGGCCCTGGAAAGACATATATTACTCTTAAGCTGGAGTCATTGTCTGACAGATGAAAGCCATCTGCATGGTGGCTGTGAATCCAACCAAGTGTCAGCCTTCTGCTCCAGGACCACATAAGCCAGCTGAGATACGGGAAGCACAGGTGGGCACCATGCCCTTCTACTGTAAAGGTCTGTGTAAGGAGATCTGCCCTTGGTCAGGAAAACGGATGCAGTGGCTGCAAAATCCAACCCTGGCGATCCACATGGGTCTCAGCCCCCACTTCATTCTCAATGAGTTGGAAAACCAATTTCACCTGTCAAATTTGGACTGGGAGGAGGCATTTGCCTGAAGCACGGATTTGCTGGTTTATAGGACCCACTTCAGCAGCACAGGGAGCAGCACCCACTGCTCCTTCTATGATCTTGCTTAAGCCTTCTCATTTCTATTTGTGTAGTGGCTGCATCCAGCTTGTGCCCTTTCTTCTGGCTTTCTGCAAGGGTTGTGAATTTCACCCTAACAGCTTTGGGGCAGTTTCAGTGCCCCGTGATTACACACTGTGAGGCAGACAAAAGCTCTGGACATCTTACAATTCAAAACATACTGCTGTGCATTTTTTATTCCTTTTGCTTTTGTTGTAACTCACAGGAACAAATCGCCCAAATTAGAAACAGACATTGAACAGTGGCTCTCAGGCTCTTCAAGAAAAATACTAAACATTTGCAAGAAAATATTATTTTTTGGCAGTGTGGCTTGATCTATAGTTTTAATCCTCATTTTCTTCACACACATATTTACTGCTGTGAGTGTAATAATTACTGCTTGAAAATCTCTTATCAATCCAAAAATGTTGAATGCCTCAATTTTCCAAAAATATTAAATCTCAAAAACTGTTTTGATTTTACTTCAGCCTTCACTTTCATTGGGAAGATTTAAGTGGAAGATGACAGTGGTGAAGAAGAGTGACACTGAAAGTAACACACAGTTGAAAAGGGTTCCAGAAATTTTCTGCAATTAATGTAGAAAGCAGACCACATCACATCTTCAAAGCACACCCTTGCAAGATGGAAGGAGGAGCAGCTAAATAGTCTTTGGGGGCTGAAGGAGATCAATCTCTTACAGAAATCACAAGCTGCCCTTAGAATGGTCAGCTGATGTTGGCTTTTAGGCTGCTGTATCCTGCTTCCTAGGTGTGACTCTCTTGGTCTCTTGCTGGTCCTCAGCATTCATCCTCCTCCACCATTGCCCCTTTGCAATCACTGTAAAACTGTGTTTTTTAAGCTGTGGCACATTGCAGTAACTTCAAAAAGCAAACCCTCTCTTGCTTTAGATTTGAGTGTCTGCTGGAAAGTCTGTAGGCTTCTGAACATCATAAAACTCGGAGATGTAACTAGAAGATGTTGGATCTCTAGGGTCTCATATCTAAGAGGAGGTTGAAGGAGTCTGAGCTGGTTAGTCAGTAATTAGATACATGGAGATTCAAGACAGTAAAGCCAGTTTGAGTACAGTACAAGTGCACTCTCATGTGCACCCTCTGCAGCATACTTCTATGCTCTTTCCAGTGTAAGGCTTGCTTTGAGCATAAACCAAGTACTACATGGTAACATGAACAGAACACAAAAAATGAAGGAATTAACTAGAAAAAAGAGATCTGAAAGTGAGAAAAAAGACATTTGAAAGTGAGAGAAAAGGTGATAGCTCTTTAGGGGCTTTTAGAGGCTCTAAAACACACTGGCAACATTGCAGTTCCCTTGAAAAGATTCACATCATGCTTTGAAACCTATATACAGTGGCTAGATTAATCATAAGAAAGCTCACAACTGTTTTCTGGAATATTACAGGAGTAGGAGCTATCAAAGTTTTTAACAGCATGAAACCAAGCCAGGGTGAGAGGGCAATCCATGCAGCTACAGAGAGTAAATTGAAGGAATATTGTACTCCCAAGGAAACTTGAACTTTTGAAAGACATGGGTTTCATATGAGAATGCAGAAGGAGGAATCCTTTGAAGAATTTTTAGCCGATCTTAAAATAACGGATCAGTTGAGTAGCTCTGACGTTTTCAGAGATTCCGTTTTAAGGGATCAGATAGTGATTGGCATCAAAGCCAAAAGGTACAGGAAAAATCCTAGGAAGGCAGGATCTAAAATATATAGAAAAATCTGTTTAGTAAAGCCAGGACACTCATATGGGACAGTATGGAAATATCAGAAGCGGAGTAGGACATGCTGTCTGTCAGGAAAGGAAACTAGGAGAGTTTTGAAGAGACTCTTTAGAGCTATCTCCAAGAAGTAACCAAAGTGAAATATATGAGAATTCACAGATTCAAATTATGTTCAAGAGTTTAGAAATTCTGCAGCAGCTATAAGAAATACGGTTATTTTGCAAGACCTTGCAACTGGAAAATCAGAAACAAAAGTGAATACCCTCTATATCCCCAGACCTATGCGATGGTGCACAAATCAACAATACAACATAACACCGTATAGAAATTCCATGAAAAATCTGCAGAAGGGGACTGCAGACTAAGAATAAACATCTCTAAATTCAAAACTGGTGCTCAGCCAGTGTTTCCCTCAAATACACCGTAAAAAATCTGGCTCAGGAATCTCTACATATGAAGAAAGGCTATTGAAACTGAGGGTGTCTGCCGAAAACCTAATTCCTACTAAAGAATTGTATGAACTTACATTGAAAAGTTAAGATAAACACAATAGTTTACGTTTATAGGCAGAAAGAGCTAATATTTGGCCTAAAATATGCCTAGCCCTGGGCTTGATTAAAGCAGAAACTCTGATGAAGGAGTAATAAACACAGGAGATCAGTCCCCAGAAATCTTTAGTATTGGAGATAAAGTAGACACAGAATATAGAGCTGTATTTTCACAGCAACGCGTGCAGCTAGGAACATCACTCTGGTTGTGAGAGAGAAGTTCATAAAGTGGTTAGATTATGTAGGAATAATGGTGGGAAGTTTAAAAATCGAAGAGCCAATTAGCAACAGGAAGATCAAAAGACAAATCACTGAGATTATCCTAACATCCCATGGGGCTAAGTATATGTTTCAGGACACGCACACTGACCTATAAAGGATATTTTCAGGTAAAAGGACTGCATATGTTTTTACAAATATCAATAAATTTTTACAAAAATTACAAATTCAGATTCTTCTGCTGTATCCAAGCAAACTTCCTGGCATGACAGGAGTTTAACACTATGCATTTTTAGAACACTATACAGGAGATTCTGCTTTCAAATACTTCCTTTATTCTTAGTGCACTCTTGAGTTTTCACAGGAAAGTGTAGGAAAAGCTATTCACTTGAAGCAACTGTGGCTGCTTAAATAGGTACTGAAGATATCAAGTAGAGAGAAAACCAGTAGGGAACCTGAAAAAAGTATCCAAGTAGCCCTGAGAAGCAGGATCAGACAGAAATGCAAATGTAAGGGTAAAGAAATAACATAAAAGATTAACTGTCAACAAGATAAAATTGAGTCATTACAAATAATGCTGTCCACAACAACAAGAAGGGCATCCAGAGGCCTGTTAGCACGCAGATGTTACATGAGAGTTCATATCACACGGCTAATCTGTAGCTTTTGAGTTGCTACACAAATTGGACATACTGGACTGTAAATCTGGGAAAAGAATTCCCAAATTAAGGCATTAATAAAGACAATGACCTTACATATATTGGCACTAGAAGACAGACAATGTCTTCAAAAGATGGCTTACAGGCAGTATTATTGAAGAAATAATCAATGGCAATGTGTGGCTTGTGTTTCTAGGGTCCTTGTCAATACCACAATTCAAGGCACAGACAGAGAGCAGAACTCTGGCTCTGCATCCAGAGCTCTGGCTCTGCTCTCTGATTGTAAGAAATGTCATATTTGTTTATCGATCTGTTATGGTCAGAGCTGAGACAAACCACTTTCCAGTCAAAAGAAAGACCAGCTTCCATATTATAAAAATAGTGTGAGTTTTTAATGGGCTTTTTTTTCAGGTAAAACCATTCAATTTGACAATTAAGTTTTAATTGGAGAATTAATTACTGATCAAAGACATACTTTCTAGAGCATTCAAGGAGTCTGCAGTTGAAAACAACACAGAGAATGACATAACACCTGGAAATACAATTTTTAAAAAAAGCATTATCCTATTTTAGAAGAAAGTGGGCTAGGTTTGATGATGCTGTACAGAAGATGACACAATGCAAAAAGTCATGAAGGTGACCACCTCTTGGGTAGTTGAGGGAATTGCATACTAAGCCTATATGACCAATTCAGATCAGAGTTTTCTGTGTTTAGCAGCATATGCTTCAGAGGTAACAGCACAATGATGTCAATGTATTATGATCTGACGTGCCCCACAGAGTACAGGACACTCACAAGACTGTTGAAAAATCTGAAAGATAAAACCATATGTTGGTTCATCTGAACCTGTTGTAAGTATCTGACTTGGGTATTAACCTCAAATTGCATTTAGATTTAATTTATCATCAGAACACATTATGTCATACACTAATGCTCTATTTGTTTGGGTACAGAGTCCCGGAAATTTTTACTAGCAATGGTGCCCTGTTCACTAGCTCAGACCTGAAATTATTTGTAAGGAATGAAGGATATCCAGATATCCTGAATACAACAGGGAGCTGAGTTAAAAACTGTTAAAAGACAGTTCAAGCAAGCTGTGAAGCTGAGAAGTGATCCATACTTTCACTGAACTTGAGAGGAATATAATTGAAAAATGGTTTCTTGCCAGATGAAACTTGGTTAAGCAGAGGGTCCTGGTACTCCCAATTTAGTCCACATAACAGTGGAGGGTACAATGGGTCTGAAGCATATAATGAACTGCTAACGACCCACCTAAATCATATAATAATTCAGATTTTTTTAGGTAGGTGACACTATTTGCCTACACAATGGTGTTTCCTGGACTCTGAGGGCTAAAGGAAAATTGCTATTTGTTCACATGAAGTGCAAACTCCAAAAGGACGGATTCTTAGGAGAAATGATTGGCACTGAAAATGTATTGTTCTTGTAAAGGCTGTACTAAACTTACAGCTTCCTGAAAACAAATGCAAAACCAAGGATTCTGCAATGCTGTGAGAGGAAAGACAGAACCAGGGACTGAAGCTGAGACCAATGCCTCTGAGAAGATCCATGAGAGTCTGTAGAGCTCTGAAAAGACTTACTGAGTATTGTTAAAAAGCATATGAGATTTAGCACATCCCATGTTAGCCTTACAACAATTGATTACACATCTGAAGGATGAGATGCCATCCAGAGGGACCTGGACAAGCTTGAGAAGTGGGCCCATGTGAACCTCATGAGGCTCAACAAGGCCAAGCAAAAGGTCCTGCACCTGGGTCAGGGCAAGTCCTGGTATCAATACAGGCTGGGGGATGAAGGGATTGAGAGCAGCCCCGAGAAGGAGGACTTCAGAGTGCTGGTAGATGAGAAGCCAACATGAGCCAGCAATGTGCGCTTGCAGCCCAGAAAGCCAACCAGCCCATCTTGGGCTGCATCAAAAGCAGCGTGACCAGAAGGTTGAGGGAGATGATTCTCTCTCTCCTCTACTCCACTCTGGGGAGACCCCACCTGGAATACTGCATCCAGCTCTGGGGTTCTCAGCACAGGAAGGACACGGACCTCTTAGAGCGGGTCCAGAGGAGGGCCACAAAAATGATCAGAGGGCTGAAGCATCTCTCCTATGAGGACAGGCTGAGAGAGCTGGGGTTGTTCAGCCAAGAGAGGAGAAAGCTCCAAGGAGACTTTATTGCAGCCTTTCAGTACTTGAAGGGGGCTTATAAGAAAGAGGGGGACAGACACTGGAACAGGTTGCCCAGAGAGATGGTAGATGCCCCATTCCTGGAAACATTCAAGGTCAGGTTGGACGGGGCCCTTAGCAACCTGATCCAGTTGAAGATGTCTGGTTGGACTAGATGACCTGTAAATGTCCCTTCCAACCCAAACCATTCTGTGATTCTACGATTCTATTCCCACTAAGGAGAAAATGGAAGGCTTGGGTGTTGACAGATTGACGGTGGCTTAACAAGGAGCAGAGTGAGCTGGTCTGAGCTGTTAGATCTGGAGGCAGACTTGGTGAGAGGTTGAGGCAATGAATCGTGCTTGATTATGTCACACAGTCAAAGTGTGTTATCACTGTAGTAAACCTTTTATACTAAAATCCTGACCCTTTAACGAACCTACCCTCCATGCTGTGTACCCTAGGGCTGTCAGAAAGAACAATCCCAGAGCAAATGAGAATGCAGCTGTAGGTACTAACCCAGATCAAAACTTGTCTTTTTTGCCATAAGGGTATCATCTTATAAGTGATGAATACATGTAGATAATGTATGTATACTTGGTAATCTGCATCAAGAGGTAATTCACAACTATTTAATATTAATCTTAAGTGACTTTTCTCGTTGAAGATATGCTGTAAGGAGAGATTTTTGTGCCTGCCTCATCATCTTGAGCCAAAATACGAAGGGATTTTTGTTGAATCAAGAGGCAGAGAGGGATATTGTTCAGGTTGCCAAAGTTTGATCTAAAGGTCCCTGATGTCAGTGAAGTATAAGCGACAAAATAAGGTGGAAAGAAGAGACAAGGTTTTAAGGCCTGAATTTGGTCATGTGTAAGAAATGATAAATATCCCAGAGAAGTTTCAAGGTGCTGATCCAAAGCCCTCATGAGTCAGTAGAAGCTCTTCATTTCTTCCTTTGGGCATGGATCAGGCCCTGCCCTGTGCTACTCCCGATTTTTTCTCAGGAGTTTTTGTTGAAAAAGTTCTTAGTATGTCAAAATTTCAGGAGTCTCAAATTGAAGAAAGTATGCTGCCAAACCCTTATAATTTTAACAGCTGCAGTAAATATTTCGTAACTCCCATCAGGACAGGCTTTAAAAGAGTACTATGTTTTGTGGCTGCAGTTGTGAATGGGGAGGGTGGCCAGGTAATCACCCAAGGAGCATTTGTTTACAATGGGAGGCCTGAGCCATGCAATTCCATGTGCAAATTAAATGATGGAGGATGTTGGGTTTGAGATTTATTTGTGAACAATTTGGCAGTCTTTGAATAAATTATGTGAATTTACCACACAGAAATAAGCTCAAAATCTTTCTCTGGTCCTCCACCCCTATTTTGTATATTTGTTTGTACCCTTTTTATCTGATTTAACAAAGGAGCTAAAATAAACATCTGCTCTCTTTCAAGGATAAATTTAGGGATTACTTCCAAGATTTCAATAAGGCCTTTCACAAAGTGGATAAAAATAGAGATGGCTATGTAACAGTATGTGACCTGCAAAGGATACTACAAGAATTCAACTGTTACCTTGATCATGATCAGTTCAGTAGCCTTCTAAACAGATTTGTATTATCTCCTAAGCACCTTTTTGGCCACAGCCAGCAAAGTCTATAAGCTTCTACTTGGTGTTCAGCATGAAAGAAACTCTAATACTAATACTAATGGAGATACCCATATGCTTAAAACTGCATATGAGTGAAAAAAATATTTTTAGGTAATGTATTGATTCTGCAGGTAATGAGAGTGAAATGGCATCTTACACCAAAAGAAAGTATGCTTTGAGTATGTGAATTTGTTTGCTACTTTGTTTTATTTATTTAATTTCTATTTAATAGAGCAACTGTGTGAAACAGATCCTGTTCAAAATAGAAACAGAATCAAACCAGGCTACAAAACAGAAATAATTTTCAAATTATCCAATGCTGCTGCCATGCAAAACTGTGCTTTTAATTCTGCGTGTTAATATGAGTAAGAAGAACAATCTCTTTTGCAGAGGCTAAAGAACACAGAGGACCTGCTCCAACATTATGTGCTGTGGTTCTCTGCAGCAAACAGCCCCTTAAAGGTCATATGCCTGGCAGCAGTGGGTTTTGTTCTCCAAAGCCTGCCAGACCAGACTCTTTTTTGAAATAAAATTTACAGTCTTCTCACAGTTCACCTTTAATTGGGTGATCAACTTTTTATGAATTGAGACCTTAACAGGAATCTGCCTCTTGTTTCTTTCTCAAAGACCTCTTGATGATAAACACCTCCATTCATTATAATTTTGTGCAGATTATTCCTTTCTTGATCCAAAATAGTCTTTTCTAAATAATACAGAGTAGATTAGCATATGCATTTAGTTTTATTACTAAAATTTTAATGCCCACTTGGCAATTTATTTCTCCACTGAAATGGTGTTGATTATTTCCTTTTCCACACACTGTCTCCAATATTGGAGCCAGCTTGACACGGGTAGTATGTGGGAGTGCTGTGCAGCTGCAAGATGCAAAATCAGGGCTCTTGAATATTTTTTTCTTACTAGCAGATATGGGGTCTATAGTTAATTCCTTTTCCAGCCTGTTTTATAAAGCTTCCTCTTTGTTTTACTGGCTTCTCCCCATTAATTAGACATTCTTGTAACTGGATATTCTGGTGATTGGTAGCTGAGGCATTGGTCCCCAGTGATTTACTGTGGAAACAGATGATAAAAGCACATTACAGTATCTCAGTTTTAAACAAGAAAATCAGGGTTGTGTAGTGGAGCCATCGCCTCTGTCAAGTCTTGGCTCTTGAGGACTTGCCGTCACCAGAATTCTAACAAAAAAGCTGAATGTGTGACTAAAAAAAGTCCAGCCTTTCCCCTGCAGCATAGGAATTGTCTGCCTAATACATGTATGTAAAGTCTATAGTTCTGATAATTGGCTATAAAATTATTAAAGTCTATTAAAAACCTCTCCATAGATGGTGACTCTAAGGTCAATCTGGAATAATTCCATGGGAGCCAATGGAACTGTATCAAAACCACCTACTGTATACTGTAGTCTAGAGACTTTCTGATTGTCTTTCAATGGAAGGAAATTCCACAAACTGACTGTACTGGCTTTATACTGGGTAAGTGAGATCAGAGCAAGCCCCTGCTACTGTACCCTTGTGGTGATGAATTCTACAGGCTTACTAAACAGGTTGGAAGTCTTTGTTTAAGATATACCAGGTGTCTTTTCATTCACTGGTCACAAGTCACAGGACATTAGAGGAAAGTAGCTTTTCATGTATTGGTTAGTGCTATTCATCTCATCTTAATTTTTCATGCTAGACAGCTTTTATTTTCACATATTTTCTGCACATGTAAAGCTTGCCTTAATTACAGTCTTTTTATGGTAAAACACCTTTGAATAAAAGTTAATTTAGTTTG
Organism: Syrrhaptes paradoxus; assembly: GCA_013400615.1. Lineage (NCBI taxonomy): Eukaryota > Metazoa > Chordata > Aves > Pterocliformes > Pteroclidae > Syrrhaptes > Syrrhaptes paradoxus. The sequence continues at coordinate 69,106 of VZTO01022766.1, read as the reverse complement.
GTAACAAAGTCCTCTGCAAAAAAAAAATTCCCCAAATCATATGCAAGAGCTCATCTTTCCCCATGCTGATATTTGACGCAAAAAATATATTCACTGTTGTTACCTGGAGCTATCTGTAGTCATCTCTGTAACCCACTGAATTTCTGATGTGTCAAAACACGAAATTCCCCAGTGTCTGTGATCCAGCAGATGTTCGGCTGACAGACAGAAATTCAGCAAGTTGTGAGTGCAGCCTGCAGAGCCCCTGGGCTGGGCTCCCAGGTACAGCCTGGACCACCAGTGATCAGAAGAGAAACCCTCACTGAACACAGCGTGCCACGAGTCAGCAGCAGCGGCTGCCGGGCCAAATGGACCAGCCCTCTGTGCAGCTCAATGCATGTACCAAAGGAGGAAGGGCCAGTGCCTGAGACAGTGAGGCTGTCCTGACAAGAACATGTGAAATAATCCTCTGGTGGCCTGACTGGCTGTGCAACATGAAGGACAGGTTGAGAAGGAAGGTAAGCTCTTTTAACACAAACATAAGGAGAAGCCTTGCGTGGAACTTCATGTAGTTTCTTCCCATGTGGTAGGGAAATAGTGAGTATAGACCTGTGCTGGTACATCCCTGAAATGTATCCCAGGGCAGTACTGGATGTCCTAGCTTGTGTCTGGTAGCAGTTTTCCAGGCTGTACATGGTTCTGCTTCTTCCTCTCAGAACTGTAATGATCATAACATATTGGGAGGCTTAAGCAGCGCTTCAAGCATATATGAGTCAAAGGTATTTTTGTAAAGCAGAAAGTCAAAGGAAAGTACCGGCCCTCAGCACAACAAACACCTACACCTCAACAGAGCCTATTAGACTGTGTTTACATTGTGACTGGAAACAGAGATTCAAGGACAAGGCTGGGAGCCTACATGTCTTGGGGATAGTAAACTCAGCAGTAGGTGGTGTGTTTAAAAAGCACAAAGTTAATGCTGATGGACTAGAAGGTTGTGTGCTTGGGCCCAGGCTGAAGCAGGTCTCCTCTAGAACATCTAGAGATAGGCCTGGGTCTGCATCTGAGAGTGTGGCTGCATTCAAATACAGGATAGACCTGAAAAAGAGCTTGGGCTGGAACTAACAGGATTTATATATTAACAGCACAAGCATATCCTGAAGTGCTGCTGCAGTACAAATAATAAATCATAATAATTAATCAGTACAGACAACAGTGAGATAATTATTTTAAATTGTTGATACCTCATTCTGTGTTTTTCCCTTAGTTTAGGAATCAAGCATTCATCACAGCAAGCTCTCTTATTTTGGTTTCCTGAGAGCGATTGATGATGGCAGAGCATCTAAATACCAACAGAGACAAAAGCAGGCTGCACCACCTGCAAGCTTTGCAGCGCTCAGCTTAGAACAGGCCCTAATTAAGATAAAAGAAATAGTTGCATCATCTTATGATTTGTTGTACAAGGTAAGTTTCATGTGGTCAGCACATCTTATTTAATATTTTTTTTTTTTCTGCCTGGCTGGGGACTAACCCAAAGGCTTCAAAATGTTTCTGCTATTAGTTAAGTGCTGCCAACAACTTTGGCCTACGTAGAGGTAGTATCTTCTGACTTCTTAATTGATTGTATTCTGGTAACTCCACAAAAAAAGCATATCAAACCAAGGCTGGAGGTTTTGTGAAGGTAAGGACTGGAAAGGAAAAAAAGCGAATGTAAAATTATCAGGACATTTTTCTCTCTTCCCCAAACCCCTTTTCCTCCTCCAGTTGTCTGTAAATTGTGTCCCAAGCATGTAAATATCACGTCTTTCAAATAGCTCTGTTGAGTTTCCCAAGCTGAGACTTATAATAAGTAGATATAGTGTGCTACTGCAGGCAGGCGTTATGGTTTTATCAGATGAAAGGATCATTTAGCAGCTGAGAATAAAGACATATGATCAGATATGAGCACGTTATAGTGGCTGCAGAAGTTAGCACCTGTCAGCTGGGGCTCTGCAACTATCTGCATTTATGCTCTTGGCCACTTTTGATTCTGACACAGACAGATAAGGTGCATTAGCTGTTGAGCAGCAAGTTTCCTGGTTTTCCCACCTGGAAAATGAGAACAATAAAAATAACCACTTCTGTCTAGAATTTTGAAAGCCCTGAATGAAAAAATGCTGTACATTAAGTAGACTTAGACTGTTGTGTTGGAGTCTACTGAAATGCAGCAGCCGCTAGAGTAAATAATTCTTGATGCCACAGTGAGATTGTTTTCAAGCATGGGAAAGAATAAACAAAAAGACCTTGAAGGAAACATTGCCATCACAAAGAACTGTAGAGCCATCTCATCTGGACCTGCAGTTTCAGGTCCAGTTTAAGTTCATGGCTTTAGAGGCAGGCTTATGCCTGCAAAGATGGTCTCACTACACCTGTATATCCAGCAATGTGGTCTTCCTGCCTGCCTTGTGTCAAAACCAGAACTTGTCTTCCTGCCTAATGACCCAGGTCAGGGAACTTCAACCTGACAAAAGCCTGATCAGTTGTGCATGGCGATGGGAGAGCTGCTGCCCACACAAGGGAAGGGTAGGATAGGGTAGGGAAGGGAAGGGTAGGATAGGGAAGGGAAGGGAAGGGAAGGGAAGGGAAGGGAAGGGAAGGGAAGGGAACAGTGCCTGGGACGATGATGGGGCTAGAAATTCCCTGACATCAATGGCTGCATTTCTGAGATCTCAATCTGTGGACTCTGTCCTGCAGTTAAATGTAATGCAGGCTTCCAACACAGACATCACTAGTGATGTCACTGGTACAAACAAACAAAAAAAAGTAGTACTATGGGAAATGCTGTTTCTTTACAGAAATCTCCACACTATTAAAAGACTCCTGTGACATTTGTAACCTTGCTGGGGCCACATTGCCATTTTTGGCCAAGTAGACTGATTATTGAACAGGATACTGAAATATTTATACAATCACTATACGTTTTTCATAGTAAGGGGAAAAAATCCTTCTTGCACTCTGCATTATTCAAATAAGAACTAGATAAATAAATAGCACAGGGCAGTGTTTGTTAAATTTCAGTAGAAGACAATGTCTGTCCTCTCATCTCTGGGTGTCTTGGGAATGGAGAAGGTCACTGTTTTCTCTGCTGAAAGTATGAGTCAAAAATTACTTTTAGCATGAGCAAGTCATAGAATCATAGAATCATTAAGGTTGGAAAAGACCTCAAGGATCATCAAATCATCCATTTAGTCTTTTAGGATACCATTTAGTGGTCAATATAAATTCAGGGACCAAGGCATTTTCTCCAGGGAGAACCAGATCTGTCTACCATGCTAAGGAAAAGCAGAACTTTTTATAATGTTCTTTAGATGAGAAAATAAGAAAGCTCTCCCTTTCCTGAACCATTTTTGAGTAATAGTTTTTGTGATGGGTGACTCTAACAAGTTAAGTTTATAAATAAATATTTTGTTGTAAAGAGGCAGCTCTGAAAGCACAGTTCCTCGAGTCCAGCTAGTTGGGAGAAAAAAAAAAATCATATTCCATCCTTGACATTTCTACCACCAAATACAGGCTTTTGAAGTTTCATAACAAATAGTTTTAAGAGTTCAGGTGGGTCCCCTCTGTCAGTATAATAATTTCCCACTCATTTTCACCATACTCAGTATAATGCGTACTACACACTCAATGTTTTGTTTTTCCCATAAGACTTTCAATATGAAAACAAAGATGAAACTTTCACATTAAGACCGTAGTATTTCTCCCACTCACTTGAACTACTCTCTTGCATGCCTCCTGCTGCAACTCTGCTAAACCTAATCTGTTTCCCCTGGGAAACCTTTGGAAAACTCCCACAAAGAACATGCAGTGCATTTTGTGCAAGGGAGGATGAGAAGAGAGGAAGTTAGCCTTCAGGATGAGCTGAAGGTGATGAGGATGAAGGACTATCTTTTACTTTACAGAGCAGAAAACAAACTTGCCCTGCCAGGGACAATCATTTGGAGGGGGAAACAAAAGCCAAATTAAATATGTTCAGGTGATTTTGATTTAAAATATTTTAGTTAAAATTATTTAAGGCAGCCCTTAAATATTTTTGTTTGTTTCCTGTCTTGTCTTAGCGACCACCTTTTCTGAAATGTTTAGATACTTGTTATAATGCTTTTTTGCTTTTACTGTATGTTGTTATTTATTTCCATGTTTATATTTACATGTGGCACAGAAATACAGGCTATTTTTGGCTTATTTCAACAGTTGCATCTCATTTTTAAAAGAATAGAAAGCTTCAAACTAAGTAAGCTTCCAGGAAATGCATTTTGTTTCTTCATGTATAAAATAGCTACAAGTAAAAAGCGTATGGGGTCTCAGGTGTTTCCATATGAATTGCTGAATGGCTGCTAAAAATGACTTCTCTTTTGGAATGTCTAGATTTGCTCAAACAATTTGAGTTCTTGCTTATCAGGCATTTTCTCTGTTTGATAAAGAAGACACTGGAGTAATTAAAGCACTGAAATTTTGGCAAGTACTTGACCATTTCTGCTTTAAATTATCAGCCAAGCAGTTCAGGCACTTTCTCAAGAACTTTAACATTTGTGAGGACTTCACAGTAGACTGTAAAGCTTTCCTGAAAAATATAAACATCCTCATAGAGGTAAGAAGAGCTACCAAGCTATAATATATTTCTTGAAAAGAAAATATCTGATGTGTTCAAAGTCACTGACTAACTAATCATGCAAAATCCACGTGTCTTTCTGTTGGTCTCTGTTGAACTCCATGAAGCCCTTATCTCCTTACCAACTGCTCTTGGAAGTCTTGCACTCCTGTAGATTTAGGTCTGTACATGTGGCAAGCTGAAAGCATGAGCACAGATGCACCCAGAATGCCCCAGCTGGGTAGTGTAGGATGTGGGCTATCCAAACATGTCCAATGATCCCTGACCTGTCTAGACGGACAGAAAAGCAGAGTGGAAAGCCCACCAGGTTCTTGGTGCCAAACAATAATAGCAGTGTAGATGTAACAGGAAGGTCAGATACAGAGATTAGTCAAGTACAGAGTAAATCTTGACTGCAGTCATGGACAGAGTCTTCTGATGCTCTGAGTACACATTCTACAACAACTCACATTAAACTGTTTCTCTGTGGCAGAGATTTGTGTCCACAGTGCCTCACCTGGACTTGTTCACTTGGTGCAGACTGCAGGAGCAGATCCTTCAGTTCCTAATCACATCCTTTTGTCTGTGCAGCAATCCTTACCATGTTTGTAAATAACAAGAACATTATCACAAGGTGTAAGTAAAAGAAGTCTCTGTCCTGTTTTAATGTCACAGTCCTTCCCTTTCCTCTGGCTTCTCCCTTCTTAGTCTGCCTTACCCCATGGGAAGTGGGTATAAGTAGATCTGAGAGTGCAGGAGTCCAAATGGCATTACCTTACAGCTCATTTCTGAACTTGGCTAAGGATGTGAAAGCTGGTTAGTAGCTGGATAAAAAGCCTCTTTAACAGGAAAAAAAAAAAAAAGTATTAACTTGCATCACATGTTCTAAGAAGAAACTATGTTTCATTTTCAAAAGTATATGTGCTCAAAGCACAAATAAAATGAGAAAAATAATAATCATCACCCAATGGAAAACCATATAAAAAGCCTACCACTTTATTGCCATGGCGATAATAGAATGTTGTGCTAAACAAATCCATGTAGAGCTATACGGTGATTAAATCTTGTGTCATAAAGCAGAAGCTGGAAAACCAGTGAGAGCTGTCTCAGTTTCTTTATGTCCCGAGCCAGTCTGCTGGGCTTCAAATAACTGCACCTCCTCACAAGAGGAGGAGGAGGGACCACAGGTTTTGAATGAAAGAGGACCCATAAACAGCTCTAAAGGTTTGTAATGTGTTACAGGCTTTTGTAGCAGGTTAGAGACTTTATCCATGACTGTCAGTTACCAAGAGGCATAGCTTTACCAAAGTGCTTATTATAAGTGCAGCTTTATTCAAAATTTTATAAGGTTGTTTAAATGTATTTTATTCTCTGTAAATTTAGCATTAATATTTATAGTAGTGCAACTGTTACTTTGTCCTTAGTGGCAGGACTACATTTAATTATAGTTATTTAAAAAAATAGTTGGGGATTTTTAAATATTTATATTTTCAGCTTATTAAAATTAAAATGTAGTCTTAACAGATATAATAGATTACATGGTTCTCAATTGTAAAACATTGGAATACTTTGTATAGGTTAGAAAATGCTGCATTTCCCCCTTTCCTGCTTTAATGCTGACATAAATCCAGTAAATTTCCACTGAGTCATTTCAGCACAAAGACCAATTGTATGAAACATAACATCCAGAGGGACCTGGACAGGCTGGAGAAGTGGGCCCGTGTAAACCTAATGAGGTTTAATAAGGCCAAGTGCAGGGTGCTGCACTTGGGTCAGGGCAACCCCAGGTATTGATACAAACTAGGGGAAGATCTCCTTGAGAGCAGCCCTGCGGAGAAGGACTTGGGGGTCCTGGCGGACGAGAAGCTGGATATGAGCCGGCAGTGCGTGCTTGCAGCCCGCAAAGCCAACTGTGTTTTGGGCTGCATTAAAAAAGGGGTGGCCAGCAGGGAGAGGGAGGTGATTGTGCCCCTCTACTCGGCTCTTGTGAGGCCCCATCTGGAGTACTGTGTCCAGGCCTGGGGCCCCCAGCACAGGAAGGACGTGGAGCTCTTGGAGCGGGTGCAGAGGAGGGCCACTAAGATGATCAGAGGGCTGGAGCACCTCTCCTATGAGGAAAGGTTGAGGGAACTGGGCTTGTTTAGCTTGGAGAAGAGAAGGCTCCGGGGAGACCTCATTGCGGCCTTCCAGTACTTGAAGGGAGCCTATAAACAGGAGGGGGAGCGACTGTTTACGAGGGTGGATAGTGATAGGACAAGGGGGAATGGTTTTAAACTAAGACAGGGGAGGTTTAGGTTAGAGATTAGGAGAAAGTTTTTCACCCAAAGGGTGGTGGCACACTGGAACAGGTTGCCCAGGGAGGTCGTGGATGCCCCATCCCTGGAGGCATTCAAGGCCAGGCTGGATGTGGCTCTGAGCAGCCTGGTCTAGTGGTTGGCGGCCCTGCATATGGCGGGGGGTTGAAACCAGATGATCACTATGGTCCTTTTCAACCCAGGCCATTCTATGATTCTATGATCTGTAAAATTATTTTAAGAATGTATTTGTGTGCTGTAATATTGACCCACCAGCAAGCTTTCCTGTTGACTTTAGAGTAGGTAGCTGTTTTTGTCAGGGAAGGGTTTCGTGTTAATGTCTTAACCCTCCAAGTAGGTGCTAAGCCTCCTTAACAACTTGACAAGCCACACACTCCTGGGATCAAACTCCACAAGGGTGTATGTTTTAACATGAAGTCTCTTAGAGCCAGTCCTCTAAGACTTCAAATACTTTCCACCTCAGCTTTGTATAAAAATAAGCTATTTCCACATCTTTCAGGAACTACTTGGTCCGTGACAGGACTGGAGCCTGTGCTACTTTTTTTGGTATTGAGCATTCACCTTGAACGGTTTTCTGTGCTGTTAGGGGAACGGGTAAATCCACCATTAAAATTCCAAATTAATCCACAAGGGAACATTTTTTAAAAGACAAAACAAATATGAACCAGGTTCACAGTGCTGGTTCAGATCAGAGATTCCAGATGCTCTCAAATCTCACGTTTTCAGTTTGGGTTCAACCCAAAATTTCCCACGCCTTTGCAATTTCATCCCACCCTGGGTTCACACATATTCCTGGACTCCTGTGCAGATTCTGAGGGAAGGCTGGTTGTTAAATTGTTACAATTTTGGCCTGTAAAGTATGCAGCTAAATTAATGAGGTATGCAACTCATTCAGGCGCGTTAGGAAAACTGATCATTACGCTATACAATTTGATCACTGGAGTATATTAAAAAGTAACAAGTAAAGTATGCAGCTTGATCATTAAAGTATGGAAAATTTACTGAACTAGTAAAGTATGAGCCTGGGATGACTTTTGTCTCAAATGGCACTTCATAAATAAAACCTACAACCACAAAGGCAAACATTCACAAACCCAAAACCCATACACATTTAAGTTGTATTTTTTCCTTAGAAAACAGCTGAATAAGGGAAGATGGGAAAAATTCTTTCAGAAATTATTTCTAAATGTTTTATGTGTCACGTGAATCTTTTGATAGCTTTGACATATGTTGATGAGCTTTGCATTCTGATTAACTCTCCGGAATACACACTACAGTATCTGTATATGAGCAGGATGCCCACTCAAACAGAGTTCTGTAGAGCTGTATGGCTATACTACACAAAAATAGAACTAAAGAAATGTGAAGTATTTTAAACCATGTGCAGCTTAATATTCAGGTAAAAAAGAATCATGGTTATGGTGTTTGCCTTGGATGTTGCTAACCAATGGCAGAAGAGCTGAGGAAGGAGACAGAGAGGACAATGTCTTAGGTGGGATGCTGTTAATCACTTGTGAACTCCCTGAGAATATTTGTAAATGTCCAGACTCTGGAGGTGGGAATATGCAACACGAACTTTTCTTGGCTGGCCTGCCAGTTGTATTAATAAAGCCTGAGTGGAGCTCTTCTGCATTGAAATAAGTGGCTAGTGGAGTCTGGCCTAATGAAACCTGCAGCTGGGAATCAGATTCCCCAAAAGAAAATGTACTCACATGTCCTTCCCCACTGTGAGCTATTTCAGATGTGGAAGGGGAAAAAGTAAAGAACGTGTTAAAAGTGTTAAAAATTCAGGGCTTACTGGTCAGGTCTAGAACAGCAAATTGTCCGTACAGGATCAACACAGCTGCACTGTACTGGGGAATATATGGGGAAAGGAGGGATTATGATCAAAGCCAAACAATTTGTTGTTTATCTTTTCTGGAGCTGAGACTGCTGAGCGACATCCTGCAAGCTTAGTAAACCTACACCTGTCAAGTCCAGCAGTGGGGAGAAAGAGAGCAGGTCAGGTTGAGGAGATGACAGAGAAAAGGGACAGATCATCGCTTGTGCCCATTCAAGGCCAGAAACTGAGCTAACTAGAGGTTTGCTGACACTTGTGTCTTTCAGCTGACAAATAGAATTACTAGAGTGAGTAGAAACACATTCAGCAAAGTTTTGTTTGTTTTGGGTTTTTTTAAGTTATTTCATCTAAAATGATGAAATTTGGAAATTAGACTGACTTATTTGGAGAAAACTTTGCAGAACTTTTCAGTATTAAATCAGGTGTTTGATTTAGCTTCATCCTGAACTTTCTGTTTCCACACTGAATTCTCCATTTTTGCTTGTGTTTAGCCTCCTGTTCTGAATTTCTCTGCAGTATGTCTCGTGTTGCAGAGAACCTTCTCCACTTGCTGAGTGCCTTTTGTTTTCAGCCAGTTAAGTCTAGTCTACTTGCCTGCAAAACTGCAGGCTTGTTTGTTCATCCTTGATGCTCTTCATGCCAGAAAGATCATCCTGCTTCTCTTTGGACCAGTACTTAGGAGAGGAACCTCCACGTACAGCAAGTTCACATCTCTTCTTGAAGCCTGGCACTGTGACAACTGTAGGTCCAGGTCCCAGGACTGAGGTCCCGGACTAGTTTCCACTATTTGCTATTGAAAAGCATTGGGTATGTCATTACTGCCTCCGCCTTTATTGGACATGTTGCTGGTGGGGAGTCTACAGAACCAAAGCCACTTCCTCTCACATCACATCGCTCTCCACAGTGGCTGCTGTGACTGCTGCCTGGAAAATGGAAACAGCTTCCTTGTGGTCTTGGAAACTATTCCAAAATCAACCGAAGGGACAGCACTGACGCAGTTTAATAGCTCCATGAATGGAGGGTGGCTGTGTTCCAACTCCTCAAACACTGCTTTACCTGTGAGTGATGAAATGCATAGAGTGCAATGCTACAGCATATCTGTTGTAACCATATAGTTTCAGAGCTCAAAAAGCCCATGCAACAGAGAAGTGACCTCCTCAGTCTTTCTACAACCTTGCTTTCTAAATTCAGCAGTGTTACTAACCTAGCCCTTGTGCACTGCATTCAGGCATGGGGAGCTGAAGTTAGTTTTACTGCCATCACCTACCTGTGAAATTGCAGCAGGAATACGTAAGGACCTGTCCTACAGAGGTGGTGCTTTTCCCTGTCTTGAGGGTAGAGTTTTAGATATTTATTCACTACTCACTGTCCTCATCTGTTGAATCTCTGAGCCCTCCTGTTCTGGGCCTCTGATTTGATCACACAACCGAGTATCATCAGTCATGACCCATTATACCAGCAGCAGAGATTAGCAGGCCTGCTGATTGTGTCCCTACCCTCAGCCAGCAGCATCACAAACTTTGCCTGTCCTCGCATAGAACAGCTGTGCTCCAGGGAAACATCCCTTCTGGGATACAGGCATGCTTGTTCCTGTTTTCCAGTATTTCATCTGCTTCAGGCTGAGAAATATTAAAGCTTTCCTTACACCATGGTCTAACTCCCATGTTTCTCTTTATTCATAGCAAAACTGGTTTGAAAATTTATTTTTCTTGCTCCTACTCTTGTGCAGTGCTCTCACCATGACTGCAATGTACTGTCCCTCATTGTGCCGAGATAACTGTTTTGCGGTCTTTCCCCATTGACGAGCCTGCCAAAGTTGTACCTCTCTTTCTTTCCCCCTTCTGAGTAATGAAGAAAAGTGTCTAATGGAATTTTAAAATGGCAAATTGTTCCCTGAGATGGAAGCCTTTCACTCTATATTTGCTAAGGACAGAGGAAAAGAAGAAAGTGGGGATAATAGAAAGTAGAGAACATAGTATTGGGCCATTAGACATACTACTGATGGGCTAGACATCAGTAGTGCTGGGGAGACAGAGGAGCCTCACTGTAGCTCCTGCATCTTTATCCAGTTCTACCTAAGCTTAATATTTCATCATTGTTGAAGACAGTAGTTATTTTAATTACATATAGAGGAATCTAGCCTTTTCTAGACAAGACAGAGGTTGGCTTATGGGGGCCACCTTTGACTCATTGTGTTAAATCATTTTGTCAAACCATCATGTGCCATTACAAATTCTAAACACTACCAGGAGTATCTTATCCTGCAAATGTGACCTCAAAACTTGAATCTGTCTGTTGCAGTTGGTCAAAAGGAAAATGGCACATTACAGAATGACCCTCAATGGAGTTTTCATCTTTTATTTATAATTGAGTTTATTATTGCAAGCTCCTGTTGCACACCAGATATCATATCCTCAGCAGACGTAAATCAACACTTAGGTTAATGGAGCCAAACTGATCACTGCCAGATGAGGACAGAGCTCTAGTTGTAACCTAGGGATAAAATACAAGCTTCTCTATAGTGCTGAGACTGAGAGCTAGAACTGGCTGACTGGTGTGTTATTGGTTATCTGAATATGAGAAGAAAATCATTTCCACCCCAACCCATATTTGGGCAACTAACTCTGCTGTTTCTGTACAGAAGTTGCATCTTTATGGAAGAGCATTTATGGAAAATAGCTTGACGATATGTGTTGTTAGGGTAAAGGAAGGCCCAAGGGTGAAGCACAGAAGCCTCTAAAACTGTGTCAACTGTCAAAAGGATGATTACTTCTGGCAAAGGTCATTCTCACATACAAAGAGGAAAATGCATCCTTTTTTCAGGGGGAGATACAAGAGCCTTCTTGTATAAGCAGTTTCCCAAGACCTTTGCTTTCTGAGCCTCCCCAGAAAGGGAGAGAGGTCAGATTTGTGACAAGGCAGGGAACAGAACCAGAGAAATTGTAATTCATCTTGATGTACTGATTTACTTTCTAATTAAGAATTCCTCTTAATAGAAAAATCTTCCAGAACCAGGAAGCAGCTGCAGGAATGGAGCTTCACTGAGCAGGTGTGGGTGGCAGAGCCTTCTTTTATTACTAATCAGCACAGTTATGCCATTTATAGAAAAGGACATGAGGCTGCGCAGGCAACTTTCTAAAGAAGAAAAATTCATCCCTGCTTTGAACAGCAAGCAAGCTACATAGGGCAGCCCGTAAGAAAAGCATTGTGATCATGCCCCCCTCTCTTGGTGAAAGCAGCAGGTGAAAGTAGATTTACATGGTAAATCCCAAGACACGTTCAAATTCTGTTAGGAAGGGCAAGAAAGCCTGTGAAGAAAAGCTGAGCAGGACAGTCAGGTAATCTGGACTTCACAGCCTATGGTGGCAGGTAGTATTCGGCCATGGCACAGGACAGGTACTGCTCCGAAGCTGTGCAGGAGTCTGAGAAGCTATGAAGCAGGAGAGGGCTGCAGAATCCTGGCCCCTGAATTCTGGAGTGATATACATACAGAGCTTGACGGGATGAGTGGAGCACGTGGCAGCGAATATCAGGACATCACTAAAAGAGAAGTAACCCCTTTTTCATCCAACAAAAACTTTTCTAGTAATGGTCTGTAAGCATTGGTAGGACATACGTCACACAGCTCTGAGACAGCTTCATTCCTGTTGCTCCCTTTCGAGGTTGAAGTGAGACATAGCAAAGCTAAGAAATGTATCCACACTGTGTATAAGGTTATTTTCAAATAGAGAAATGGCGCTTGAATGTCCAGATGCCCAAGAGAGTCTGAGATTTTAGGCTCCAGCTCCATCATTTCAGCTAAAGGTGATTATTTTAGCTCCAGATGACACAGTCATAGATAACACTGAATGTACTAACTGCTTGTTGTAGGTGAATGCAATGCAATAACTCAATATAAAAAGTTTTCTAGTTTCAGTTTGTGGTTTACAAGAAGAACAAGTGATTTTTTAATTTATTGATTGGCTCTCTAACCATTTCAAGATCAAAGTGCTTTAGGTCTTGTGAAATAAACAAAAAGCTCTTGAATTTAAATATATTAGGAAAGCTTGCACCTACAAAATACATTTCTTTAAAAGGTTGAAGGGAACACTTTCCCTGAGTCTTCGGCTTCATTACAATAATTAAAAGCAGCAGTGCAGTGTTTTTTCAGTTGCAGTAATGGCAGGCAGGTAAAAGATGTGCCCTGCACGGGACTGTGCCCAGCAATCTTCATTTCCAGACTACAGAACAGACCCACTCCCATGTCTGCATGCACAATTCCACTTCTCATATTTCTTTTCTTAATAATAATGCAGACATGATGTTTGTCCCCCACATATGTTTTATGTAAAGCATGGTTAATACTGAAAAATGTTATTTGTATCTGAAGATAGTGGAGTCTTTTCTGATTAGGAGGCAGGTTTCTTGCAGTTATGTAAGAAATGTATTTTCTTTTCCATCCAGTTAGAATGATCATGTGAGATGTGACAAGGAAACAGGAGTGCAGGACCAAAAGCCATCTGTTTCTTTTTTTTGGTATTTCATATTGCATGGAGCAAGAAGGTGGCAAAGCTTATATGCTTAAACATGGTGGTATAAAATATGATAGTAACATTTAGAATGAAGTAAAGAAATGTCTTTGAACAAAAAACAGATTTTTTTGTTGTTTTTTTTACCAGGACCTCTTACCACAGCTATAGTAAAACTGGCTGCCACTTGTGTTTCTGAAAACTTTGCTTTCAAGATATTTTACATATTTAGTTTAGATAGTGCAGTGGGTGGAAAGTTGGCTTCCATTTCTGAAAATTAGTTTCTTCTTCAAAACTCTGACACAGCTTTTTCATTATTATTATTATTCCCCATTGTGCCATTCTTGAGACTAATTTATAAGTAAAAACGTGCTTCCATTTTAAAAACTGAAGTTTGCTGCTATTTCTGGAGGTAGCATGTAAATGCTGAATAGACTTCATTGATACAGGTTTTTGCATGCACATTGAGACTTTCGGTATTCTCAGGCATGTCCATAAGACAGCCTAGCAGTTTGCTGCAGTCAATTGTATTTTGTCCTTTTTATTTCTACTTGCTATATGACCTTCTACCATATTTACTCAAAGTGTGGATTTCCACTCTGCAGAATGCATAATGGCAGTTTAGTTAGCAATAGGCTCCAGCGGTAGAATTTAGAAGCCATTCACTGGTGTTGGATTGGAAAGCAACACACTGAAAAAAAAGGGGTTGTGCACATCTTATGCTAGTATTAACACACTTGCACAAAACCCCTTCTCAGCTTTCCCCAAAGGTACACATTCTGTACCTTTGCAGCCTTCAATTGCATCGTTTAGCTGCAGTATCCCTACTTTGGATGACCAGATTAAAAAGTACCACTATAAATCTACCTGGAACTTAGAAAGAAAAGGGAAATAATTGCCCTCTCTTTCATCTCAGGACTGAAGTGCCTTTTCAATCAAAGAGATTTCCACTGCTTGCTAAAGACTATTCAGATGAGAAGAATACGCTTGGGATATTTGGGCTAGTTAGTGCTCACTTCCTTTTTTTCTGCATTAACAGAATAGCCCTCTTTGTAAAATTACCCAATTTTTTAGACCTTTATAAAAGTTTAGGTCAGTCTTAGAATCCCATGCTTTTGTTGGCCTGTCACCAGTTGGATCACGTTTATAGAGAGTCTATTTTTTTTCCTTAACTACTTGCATAGCCCCTTTTCTCTTTTGTGGTGCAAGCCAGAATTCCTGGAAGCAGGTTTTACTGCCTGCGGGATCTCGAAGGCCGCCTTCTGCACAGACGTTTCCCTCTTCGACTGGCTGAATGCCACACCGCAATTTGTAATTTATTCAGTGGATCCTTTACTGATTCTCTGTGTATGTTTTTTGTCTAGACTGAGGAAGGGCACAAAGTCATCCCATCTAAATCTTCTTGGGAGCTGTCAGAGAGAGGCATCCTCTCACAGATACGAGTTGTGACTGCTGGCTTTAACAAAATCACACAGGAGTTTAAAGATATTGACTCTTCAAAAGATAATACAGTATCAAAAGAGGAGTTCTGGGATATATGTAACTGACATTTTCAGGGTCTGACTGAAGAACAAGTAAGAAAACTATATTATTTTGTCTTGTTAATTTAAGTGTACAACTGGGTAAATTGGCTATGGCTAGGGACATGTGTTTGCATGCTGTTGTGTACAGGCAAGCAGTTTAAAAATTGGATTAAATTAAAATGTTTTAATACTATCATTCCATGAACATTTGTTGCTATATTTGTGAGAGATTATTTTTTTCCTTATCTCTGAGTATGGTTATGAACTATAATAATGGCAGGCTTTCTAAAGCAAAGTCAAAGAGATGCTCTTGCTAATAACGGAAGTGTGAATTTAAAGCACAGTAGTTCTCTTTCACTAGTTCTCTATCTGTATATTTGCTATTTTAAAAGTTTATTTTTTCAGTTTTAATTTAATCCATTTACAGTTGATGGGGAAAAAGCCTTCTCAGCGTGGAATAAAAAGTACTGCCATGGGGAGCTAATGCAAATTCCTTTTTCACAGTAGCTATTTTGTCCTATTCTCCTTGGACAAAGAAAGGGGCAAGTGTTTGACATTTCCCGGACACTTCTCAGCTACTTTTCTGGGTTAAAGATTCCCCCAGATTACCATCAGCAGAGTTTATGTAACCTTGAATTTAGCTTGAGTGACTGAAGTCATGGCATAAATCTGGCAGTACAAACCATGAGATTAGGCCAGTGCTAATCTCAGGGGAACCTGAGGCCAGTCTTTCGTGAACCTCTGCTTCTGCTGAACTTAAAAAGAAAAGAGCCATTTTTTTATCTTTGCTAATGTTGGTTGAATGTGATTTTTTCCTTGTACTAGACTAGGTGACTAATAAAGACTAGACGAATAATAAAACAGAGGCAACTTTGACTAAAAGATTTCAGATTTTACTCAACAACACTCTAACCTTCATGCTCACGATTGTGTCAATGCCATTTGGCAGCAAACTGAAAGACAAGACACAGAGCCTCCAAACTCGTGTGCATGTCTACACTACAGAAAATTATTTCAGTACTTTGCTCATTGCAGATATACCCTCGGGTTTCTTGGCCCAGAATTTTTTACTATAAATTGCAAACAGGAGCAAGGCCTGCTTGTAATTACAACAAAGAGATTGCACAGTTATCAGACACTGCTACACATGTGTAAATTTGCAGACAAAAGCACTGAAAAAAATAAATATTTTACACTTCCCCTTGAAAACAGCAGAAAAAACAAAAATGACCAGTGTTCTCTTTTCCCAGTAGCCACACTTCTGGTAAGGTACCAAGTGCAAGTGCCAGATCTGAACCTGGAACCTCAACATCAGTTGAAAACAAAAATGAAAATGTGGTGATACTCTTTCCTCATCCCTGTGAACTGCTGAGCGGAAGCGTCGGGGTGAGCTCGCAGCTGAGCATGGCCAAAGCAGGAGAATGCACACCTTCCTGAACTGTGAAAAATCTCTTGGTTTTTGTCTTTTTTGTAAGCACTAAGGTAGGCATCTCCAGCTGAAGAGTCCTCCTGACTAGATCCTGTATACTTTATGCACAAGAAGAAGCAAAGGGACACAGGAGCTATTTTATACTTAAAAGAACCTCAGACAAGTGAAGAAAAAAAATCTCAATAGAAACTGTCATCCATAATAGCAACGAGAAGCAGGCCTGAGGAGCCTCATTTATATAAGCAGCAGCCTCTGTGTGAGACTCAAGCCCTGTATCTCCAGAGATATTTCAATTTTGACAGGCCTCTCAAAGATATGCCTATGTATATCTATATGAAGATGTCCCAGGAGAACCTTCCAATCTGGGTACAGGGTTTGCCACTGCTAATCCAAACCCCTGTCGTTCAGGCTGTTGTCACTGCTCAGAGTTGTTACAGAAGTGTTACTAATAATCATAGTCTGGATGACTTCACAGAAAATGTCTTCTTTTGTCCTTTACCAGATGATGCCCACTTACTGTTTGCTATCAGCAAGGCTCAGCTAGAATCTGTGTCAAGTAGTGGATGAAGAGTTTCTTCCTGAAGTTTGGTTTCTTGGTCTTCTCAATTTCTGATACTGTGACCTTTTTCATGAAAGGCTAAGGATGGTAAACATGCTGCAAAGCAAGGTGTTGATTAATATCTTACCGACTGACATTCCCCTTTACAGCACAGGCACTTCTCTCTGTTTGAACTCCCTTGGCTTGTTTGAACTGTTTGCAATCCCCCAAATGGCTGAATTTCTTTGGGTGTTCAAATGGTTTCTAACTATAGCTAACCCAGCTCATCGGGGTATTGTTCTATTTAATTGAAGTTTGTAGTACACTTTGAGATCCTCATATGAAGTATAATCACAAGTGCAAAATAGAATTGCTTATAATTCATAATGTGGTAGCAGGCAGGCCAATGGGGGAAAGTTGAAAGGAAATTCAAAATGTATCCTTTGCCCTTTGAAGTTTGACTGCAACTTGGCACATGCATCAAAGAGGTGACTAGTTTCCTTTAGGGTTTAAGTCTCTACCGAAAAAGATCAAATCAAAAGCAATCTGAGGTTCCCAATTAGATTTATATTAAAAATCAATAATGAAGACCCTAAAAAGGCATACTGATGACTCTTGAAACACTCGCAAAATGAGTGCAGCTCATTTAAGGGCAGGCTGTGATAATCCTTGCTTTGATTAGCAGCTTATGTCATGAGTAGTCCCATTTAATTCAGTGCAGCTACTTAGTGAATAAAGTGCTGTTCGGTAGGAAATCAGCCCAGCCTCATCCTTACAATTTCATATGTAGCCTAGAGGGTGGGCTACCTGCGCTGCACAGAGCCAAGCAGCCACACAGACCTCCACGGGCAGCAGAAGCAGGGGTATCAGCAGCTGCTTCCAGGTCTTCTATAGGCTGGCTGTGTTGTAGAGGTATGGTTCCTGGCCATACATCGGAACTATATGTGATTCTAAAGGCTGTAAAGATTTCCTGCTATGTTCTTTTGTGCTGATTCATTTTTGCCCTCAGGGTGAAGTAATTTGTTGATGCAAATACAATAACTGAGGAACCTTAATGGCCTCCTGAGATGGTGGTATAACTTAGGTGCACCTGATAGCATGAGAAATTTTCCTCAATGGTACTTAGCCAGGATACAGGTGCACCATGTATTTGATTTACATCTCATGTTAAAGCGTTATTCTTCTATACTGTAGCTCAATCACTGTGTCTAATCACAGGGTTTAGTAGTTTAAACAGCACACTAAGGGCCCAATTCAATTAAAAAATGTCCTGCAGAAATCCTTTTCTCATTGTTTTCACAGTCTTGTGCAGGCTTCTGCAGAGAAGCTGTGATTTTTTTTTTTTTTTAATAAGATGGGCCCTAGGATTCCTTCTATTCCAAGTCATCCTCTCCCTTTCTTTTGGATATGTCTTGTCTTATCCTTAGTACATAAGGGGATTCTGTTGTAAAACTAGCATTTACAAAATTCATCTGTTGTTTCTTCATTAGTTTGAAAATCTCTGGAACACAGTGAATGTCAGCGCTGACAGACGGTTGAAGTATCAGGACTTTTTGAAGAAGTTTAACTCAGAACTTGTAATGATGTCATCAGGCACTCCCCATGCAATGAATTCTGCAACTTCTACCAAGCCAGCTACTCATGCTGTGCAGGACCCAAACATGTCTTCTCAGCCTGAATGTCTCAAGACACAATCTTCTCTAGTAGGGCAAAAGAGTGTAAGTGTGGTTCTTTTGTGAATTTTCCGGGTTTTCTTTTCTGTGCATAGGCTGAAAATAATACCTGTGGAACTCAGTGAAGGTATTCCTATTGATTGCCCATGAAATCAGGCACAACCACTTGTCAATAAGCAAATGAGGTAACTTGCAAAACTGTGTTAAAATGACAAAAATTGGACCAGCTAGTAACTCCACTGAAGCCAAAGGATATACGTCAATTTATATCAATAGCATTCCCCACTGTTACCTTGCACATATCCATCAGAGCTGTACAGCAAACAAATTTTCTGTGTTTAAGTGCAATCAGATTTCTGAGGGCAAAGTAAACAGCCCAAATTACAAAGGCCCGGTAGTGCAAAAGCAGCATTAAAAATATTGACAGTTTATCTGTGGTCATCTGACAAAGCTAGGCAGGATTGGCAGTTGTGATTTCCTAATAGGTGTTTGTTGGCCTGTCCAAAAATTCTGTGGTCTTGTCTGCTTTCTGGTGGATGACGAATTACAACTGTTAATGCCTGATAGCCTAACTGATAGACTAGCCATGAAAGGCAGTCTGAGAGAGGTTAAGAGAAGTGGTTTAGTAACGTAGTAGTTTTGCTTCATTTTTGCATTCATACCTATACATCAGTATGCACTGTGTCAATAATGGTTGTCTCACTGCCATGCTGACCTCTTACCCCACTGCTAGAACTCACAGAAAGGTAGGGAAATCATTACAGGCAGAAAAAATTAAATATCCCCCTTGTGGAGCTGCACCTACCTGTTCCATGTTCTTTGGCTACAACCAAACCTACAACAGAAAAACAAAACATTTAGAATTATTCAGTGCCTGGAACATGCTTGGATTTTCTGACTACTTCTACGTGGACAAGTTTAGCTACTGAAAAAGAAATAACAGACTGAGCAAATTAAAGATGCAAACAAATTCTCGGGGCTGGTAACCATTGGCCCATTGCTAGCTCAATTATTGCATTAACTATAGGTTCTTTCTTGAAAAGCCCAGACAATTAGCTACATGCATCCTACATGTTTTGAACCAGTTTCCAAAAAAAAAAAAAAAAAGGAAGATTCCTCATGTCTCTGAATCTGCTAGATTAAGCAGTATAAGACGATAGGAAAGGAACTTAAATCTCCCTAAATTTATGGCTATTGGAAAGACCCCAGCCAGCCTGAACAGCAACAAGGGTGAATGTTCCTGCAGCACTCATTGCATGGAAATGTGTCTGCATCAGAGAGACCCTCAAAAGATCACTAGAAAGTTTCACTAAATATGAGACTATATGTTGGGTCTAGAAGCATAAATACAACTTGTGCACATATTGTGGAGTGGTAGGCTGAGGCTTTACTTCCAGCTCACCCACAGTACTGCTGAGGCAAAAATCAAAAAGACACCAAGCATTGGGATCCTCTCACATTATTCCTTCTGTGACTCTGCATAGGACCAGTTACTGGGAGTTTTCCCAGTCACAAATCAAAGCAATGTTATTTCATAATTCAGTGACTTTGCACCGGTTAGTTTGCTTGTTCTAAGATGGCACTACATAGCTTTTTTTTGAACACAGTGTCTGTCATTTAATAAGAAGAAACAATTTGGAGAAACGATAAATGATTTAGAAATTAGGCCAAATAAAGAAAAAGTGCTCAAGGTCCATTAAATGAGTAGACTCATTTTGAGAGTGTTCTCCCATTTTTACCTACAGTTTTGCAGACACAATTCAAATCAGACTTCGAAGAGGCTCAAATGGTATGTTAACCTCAAGTCTGGAAGATCAGAAATTGGATTTGTCATCTGTTGGTTTGTCTACACAACCAGTAAATCTCAATAGTAAAAAATTACCATTATTTCTTGCTTTTAGATACCTGCATCCAGTCGTCCTCAGACAACACCCGCTTGTTCTGCACCTATCCTTACTTGTGAAAAAATAGAAAATAAGATAAGGAAGAACATTCAATATTCCTGGAAAGGCATACTGAAAGTGTGCAAAGAGAAGGATGTCAGCAAGCTAGGAGAAATCCCAGTGTCAGACTTCCTAGGTTTGTTACCATCTGAAAAGTGCTTTATTCATTTCATTCATTCTCAGGTGTGTTCTGTTTTCTTTCTGGTGTCCCAGCCATGGGAGCATCTGACCTCTAGTAAGTGGCATCCACTGAATAATTCTTCCAGGTACCACTCTGCTATAGCTTACCGTGGCCTTGGGCGCAATACATTCACATCCCTATTCGGAATTAGCTGCCCTTTGGAAAAGGAACAGGTGGTTTTGCTTGTGGGTACTTATGGCGTATGTACAAATTTCTCATCACCTTTCCAGTACACTACCCTTTCTGTGCCTGAGAATATTTGAGTAAATAGATTCACCAGCCTTTTCCTTGTGTGTGCTTCTGGTTGCACTAGTCTTTATGGCTGAACACCGGCTGATTTGAAAGGACCCTGGTTTTAACTCTTAGAAGAGCTGGACTATGCTGCTCTTCTGTTGTGTTCTCTTCTAGAAAGAGGATTTTCTGTGCCTTTGTTAGGGCATTTGCATGAGTGGTAAGACAGTACGCACCTGTATAATCAAATGTCAAGTCCTGGTTATAAGAACATGTTACCTTATCAGATCTTTTATCTCAGTTAATGCCAAGGAGTATTTCTTGTGCATTTAAAATCAAAATGACATGTTATCTATCCCCTGAAATCCTGTAAAATGTGAACTGGCGCCCCATAAGTATAGGCATATGCATGTAGCAAGACATGCATAACACACTTATGCAGCAGTCACTACAGCTCATGGCCTGTCAACAAAACCCTGCTAAAACTTGTGAACACGGGACAACAATTGGCTCATTTTAAGAATGGCAAAATGAATACTCTTTCTTTGCATTTCAGATATAACAGAGAAGTTTGATCTGGATTTAAGGGAAGAGGAAATTAACCAAATAACATCAAAATATGATTTAAAGAAAAACGGAAGATTCGCATACTATGACTTCCTTCAGAGTTGTGTCTTGTTGTTAAAACCACAGGAAAGCTCACTGCTACAGAGGGTCATTATACAGAAGCCACAAAAGCCTGTAGGTACAAAAAATGACAACTTTTTTTTTCAGTTTCTGCTGTACTGACAGGATATTTCATGGCCTGTTTCTATAGTCACTTTTTGCAAAGACTTTCCTTTTTCTTATTTAATCTTATGATACTAATTGCCTAGTATTCATTTGGCATCTCTTTCAGTTAGAGGATTTAACTCCTTGGGATCATGGTCTGTGTATCCAGGTTATATGGTAAATCGGCCAAATTTGCTAAAATTTGGATAATAACTCTCAACAGAACACACGGGAGCTGACAGTTTAAGAGCTTTTGTTGAACCAAATCTCCCAACCAGAGATCTTGTCACCAAGCTGCTCCACACCCAGCACTGTAAGAAAAGGCCAGAGGAAGCTCTTAGTTTCACTGCTGTTAATGGTCACTTAAAAACATCTAGTAACCAGGACTTGTCAGCACACATTGTGCCCTTGCAGCTCTCCCTGCCACGCGTACCAGCTTCCTAACCTGCAATGGAGAGGCAAATGAGTCCCAGCAAGGCAGCTACACACAGCCTGTTCCCCTCCGCCTACAGTACTGCTCTAAGGCAGAAATTATCAGAAGAGACATAGAAATCTGGCTCTCGTGGCTCAGAAAGGAAGGCATCAGTAATAGCATCCCAATCAAGTTATGCAATAGGAACAGCGCCAAATTCCAAATCTGCTCATTCAGCGAGCCTGCTACGTTTTTAGGCTGTTTCTGACTGTGCCTAATTAGCTTAGATATGGTTAGTAGCAGCATTTTATAGAGAAATTACCTTACCAAACTGTTTTCAGATGTGGAATGAACAGATTGCTACCAAGGTATGAAAAGAGTATCATTAGGAATTATCAAGTATTCACTAACAATAGGGAGAGTAAGGTAAAACTATTAAGTTTTACATCAAAGAACTTCATTATCTTACATAAGGTTTCTTTTATACACAAATTTGATGCTGTAAAATTCCATCACAAGTATCCTGGATGTATAAAACAATAATTTTTAAGTCCCTACATAGTTGTCTCAAATAATTTTTATTTTATTTATTCCATTCAGAAAAAATAATTAAGGTCTCAGTCCATGTTCTGAGCAACTTTATATAATGTTAACATTCAGACTGAAATGTCCTTATAGACTGTTCAGTCCATTCTACCTAGTAAGTGTACAGATAACACATCAGAAGGAATCATAAAAAGCCAAACTAACTCCTTTTTTATTTTTTTGGTGGCAGGCACAATTCCTTCTCTTTCCCAAAAGCCTGAATCAATGGCCTAGGGCTTCATGGAAGCATCCAGGCTCTGAGCTATGAAAACAACCCCAGCTGAAGGCATAATAAAGTGCTCTTTCCCTCCCTTCAACCCACAAGGGTGCTCAGTACTTTGGGTTGGAAACTGCGTCATTTGTGTACCCACTCATTCCTCAGCCACGTAGTCTGTTGGAGGAATACCCCAAGAGTACAAAAACACAATGCAGCTATGCCACAGCCCCTTACAACACATGTAGGTGCAGCAGGGCCTCTGTGTCCGTGCAGCAGATGTATAAAGACAACTGTGCGTTTCCTTCACAAGGCAATGCTCATAGAAACTCCAGTGACATGCAACTGGCACCCAGTTGCAATACCAGGAGAGTGTAGGGGGATGCTGACATTANAAAAAAAAAAAAAAAGGTAATAGAACAGATCCAGAGCCTGCATGTGGATTGGGGCTTGTTGACTTTTCCCAAAGTCCCTTACGCATCACTCTCGCTCCAGGGTTAAAGCTTAATTTTGCCTTAATGAATAGTTCTGCAGTTCACGTGTGTTCAGGGTACAGCAACATAGGAAGTTTAGCCGGGATAAAACAACAGGCGGCAACATGTCCCAAGGAAAATTAACCCTATGGTCCAACTGTGGAACTGCAGAAAAGTTCAAAAGCTGGTTACAAGGTATTTTATGTACTGGGAAAGGTGTCCAGTAGGGTTTTGTTTTTTCTTAAAACACCATACTGCCCCCATAGTTGTCTTATGAATCCACTCACTTTTAAGCGAAAATTTCACTCTGAAAATTGAACACTGCAGGGAATTAAAAATGACTGAAAGAGAGAGTTGAAACAAGGACAAGCATAATACATGTGAAAACACTGAGAGCCGAGCAGAAGTAACACTGACTTCAGAATCAGTTTCATATAATAAAAAGTTAGGGCTTTGACAGTGATTAAGTAAATATACCATCTGCACTTCCCAAGAATATCAAAATGTTATAGGTTAAAATAATCTTGTGTAAACAGTATCTTGCAATAATTTGTAAACAAGTATTCAGCAGCCAGTCGTAGATTAAGGCAGTATTACATTCCAACACCTTTTAATTCCTCATTATGGTTCTGCCCAGTTATGTTCATGACGATGTTAGTAAATGCAAGTCTTTCTCATTGAACTTTGTTAGCTGAGCCCTGGACCACAAACCACCTCGTTCTTCAGCACCATGCTGAGAATTCAGCCCCAGATCCTGCACTGCTGGAGACCAATGAAGCGAACTTTTAAATCCTATGATGAAAGTCGTACTGGACTCTTAAATACTGCAGATTTCAGACAAGTAAGTTGCATTTAGCAATTAATAGAAAAATCACAGTAGTCTAATCTGACCTTCCTGCCTGAAAATTTCCTGAAAAATGGTGCTGAACCAGGATGCATAAACTCAGCCTGTCCCCTCTCTTTGTCTCTGACCATTACTCACAGCAGTGTGATTACACTTCCTTTACGTCTGAGGTCTTCGTGGGGTCCTGAATAGATAAAATGGAGAAAAATCTTAGTCCCTATACAAAGTTTAAATGAGTATCTTTCACAAACACATGGGAAGGGAATAAAAGCATACCTTCTGGTAGGTCTTCCTTCAAACCACGCTGGCCCTCCAACTGGCATGGTCCCTTCTGAATGGGCTCAAGTAATTCCCATTTGAGAGCCTCTCTTTCTGGTTTCTCTCTTTGCTCTTCTGTGTGCACAATTTTGTACTAGACAAGGGATCAGTATCCTCTGCAAATATTTAGGTATCTCGTATCTCCTCAAACAGCAAATACACGCCTCTGTATCCTGGATATCAGTGATTCTTCATCTAGATCCATGGGGAGTGTGATTTTTGCTTAGCTTTACTGATTTAAAAATCGTCGACACTGTTTTAACTAGGAATAATTATCACTATCTGTTCTGAATATTTACTATTCAGAATTAGTAATTCTGAATATTTACTATTCAATTGCAAGGAAAAAAATAGAGTGGGGTCCTGAACCCATTTAATACTGTGTGCATTAAGACATTGCTTGGCATCACTACCACTTCAAAAAACTGATCAACTAGCAGACAAAATGCTCAGTCACAGTAAGCAAATTCTTGACTGCAACATGCAATGATAAGGTGTGTTTCTGATGTTCCCCTTCTACTGGAGCTGCAGGAAGCCAGCTTGTTGGCCTGGTAGATTATAAACCTGGTTGATTATACCAGTCACAGAAGTGCTCTTTTAAATCTTTACTTATTTAGGACTGATGAGAATGTGGTATGTTCTGGCACTGCCACATAGCTGAAACCTGAGTCCTTGCCTGCTCCTCTGCGAACGCTGGTGGTGGTCATACCAACTTCATGCCTGAGGCACCCTGTCTGTCACTGCAGCTTGCTCACTGCTTGGGCACTGCCTCAGCAGACCAGGCTCAGGGAAGAAGGAGTGAAGATCAGGACCATTGCACTTGAATTTAATTTGCTATGTTCCTCTAGGACATGGGATGATTACCATTTCTAGTTAAAGCAATGTCAGCAACTTCTAAATCAAGCTTCCTAACGTAATATAAGTAAGAGGGAAAAAAAACCACAAAAAAAACCCCAACCAAAAATCTGACTCTTCATGGATCTAGATCAAGAAGTAATCCTGATTCCAAAATCTATTACAAAGGTGTTAATCTCCTGTTTGACAAGATATCAAGTGATTTGTGGACGTACAGATCCCCTTATCTCCTAGGTAACTTAATTTACTGAAATGGGGAAATTAGCTCTCCACTAACTTCAGTAACACTGCTATTTATGGCTGTACTGTCTGTAAGGGGTCGTCAGAGATTTCTGATGCTGAGCTGTTAAGAGGGAAAGGGACAGACTAATCAGAGTTTGCTAGAAAACTAATGACAACTGGCATAGCACACAAGGACACATCATGTTGCTGGTCACTTTCAGGATTTAAATTCCCAAGGACATCTAAAACCAGAAGTAATCCTCCAAAATTAGTGCATTATTTCACATCAGGGCATTGAGAACATTTAAAACTGCTGAAGTGCTGAAAAACACACTGGGTCAAATATTCAAAAGATGCAGGTATCTAACCTGGCTTTTAGCATCAGGTGAACCAGATGCATCCTGTTCAAGTTGGGTTGTCATTGAAGGGTTAGGAAGGCATGCCTACAGGCTCAGCATTTGTCCAACGGAAATTAAAAGCATTGAGTGCATCATAGGCATTATTATTTACATGGGAGTTTCCACAGTCTGAGTGAATGGATTACTCATCCTGTTTCTGGGGATGCAAAGGCTGCAAATCACCTAAGGCGGATAGAAAGAAAGATATTCCACCTCTTCATCTCATCTCCAGATAGTAGTGAAAGCCTTTTAAACATGCACTTTTTGTAAATTAGCTTCCTTGCACAGGGAAGCTCCCGATTTCCCAGTGTTTCCTCAGGCAAGTGCTACTTGGGCTAGTGTACAAAACACCTGCCTATGCAGGTTTTCAGGTGTGTATCCCAGGGAGACAGTATTGGCATGAGAAGAGTAAGAGATAATAAAGGAAGGTTTGGTTTTCTAATATTCTGAGAAACCTAAGACAGAGTGGAGCTGAATCATCAGGTTATTTTGTAAAGAAATTTCAGGAAGACAAACTAATGTTTTTACTTCTTGCTTACCCAAAGCACTGGAATAAATTTTAAAGTTGTCTTTGTCTTTTCTAGGTTCTTCATGAGTACCGCATTGACCTAACTGAAGAGGAGTTATTCAACATTTTGGAATACTATGATAAAAATTTGTCTTCAAAAATACCCTATAATGATTTTCTCCGGGCATTCATACAGTAGGATTTGGTGAAATGCAGGAAACCGTAGATAAAGACAGTGACTGATTTATAATTTCAAATTTCAAACTAATAAATTATTTGAGCATGGGTTTTTTGTATCTATTCATTAGAAAACTCAAAATACTTTAAAATTGTGACAGTGGTCCTCTGTTGTGGATTAAATCTACATAGTGAGGGAATTAATTTTGCATAATCCATTTATCAAAAAAGAAAAAGACAACAATTAACATTGTCAAAAGAATGCTTCCTAAGACATCTCCAAAAGTAATTCATTTAAGGAAATTCTTTTTTTTAATTTCATGCATTTTATTAATAACATACTCTTACCTTCAGTAAAAAGGTTTACAAGACATACTAGTGAAATTACTCAATTGTCATTTTCTAAATATACTACTGTTAATACATTAGCCTTCATTATTAAAAAAAATCATCCAATTTCTCCGTGCATCTTTTTCGTCTACTAGCAGTGCCATATGTGCATTGTCAAAGACATGTTAATATGGCCCAGCCATTGAAGTCTGAGCAGATGCCAACTGTGTATGGACACCATACCTTTCTCTGTTAAAACTGTTCTACATCCTTCAACACAGTTTAGAAAAGAAGCTGCTTTACCAATAATCATTGGCTTCATAACTGCAGAGAAACTTTCCTAGTGTTAGCTGTGAGGTTTATTTTTTAGGGTTACTATATATGTGTATTTATAAAATAAACAGTAAGTTGCAAGTAAAACCTCTGGTTAGATTTCTCAGTTCTAGAAATTTCTAGAATTTCTAGAAAAATTCTGTTGGAATATCTTGTGAGGTAGTTAGATCTTGGTAAGGAAATTAAAAGGTAATTGTTCGACTGTTGAACTCCTTTGATAATTAGAGGATAAGATGATCAGCAGACCCTGCTTCCTGGGATTATATCAACAATTAAACACTTACCTACTCTAAAGAATTGTTATTTAAATATTTCACTGTCTGGTTCCTTAATTATTTTTCACTGGTACACCAAAGAGCCCTGTCCTCATCACCTGAACTGATTTGGTATCTTTCTTTCTCTCGAGTAACATATAAAGAGAAGTCAACAAAAATTAACAAAACAAAAAAAGAGAGCAAGTTATGGGTGTACAAACCCACACACTTCTCTTTCTATATATATATATATGTATGTATATATGTGTATCAAGGGAAGTCTTCTGAATGGAAAAGGGTAGAGGAATGTAATCTTGGTTTTCTTTTTATTTTTGGTGAACATGTGAACCATTGTGATGAATCTGAAAGATTCCCAGTGCAGAGGACTTTAATGCTTGCTTTTTCTGAGAATGTGTTTCTTTGCATTTGAAGCTTTTCAGGAGATATTTTGAAGACTTTGAATAAAAAACATTGGGGAGATTTCGGGTTGGATGTTCTGTATTGTTTCTCTTATAGTTTCTAAGATTTGTGTAATTTGTACTCTCCTATAAAAAATACATTTTGAATTGGATATATTTGAAATAGTAACATAAAAAATGCTTGCTAGACTTTTTTCCAAAACTGATGGCTATCTGTAAGTCAGTCCCTGAAACTGGTGGAACTTGATTAACAGAGGAGACTGAAACTATGGTTATTTAAGGATGTTCTCCTATAGTAAACCAATACAAAAATCCCTAGTTCCATTAACATAAAACAGTGGGTTTTAAGAATAAATGTACATACATCAGCAAGTGACTAACAAGGGCTGGTCCTGGTTCCGTTGCCTGTGTCAGAGGGCATCTCAAGCTGCAACAGGTAGCTGTGATTCAGCAAATGTGCTGAGCCCAGGTGGTTCAGTTTTGCCCCACTTAAGATCCAATTCACCTGTTTTGGTGCAGTGTTAACTTCATTCTGGTGTGAAGTCTCAAACTGCTCTATTCTTAATGGCAACTTCTTTCCTCCTCCCCAGTCAGGTGCAACATGCTTGATTTTATTTGTGTTGTTATTTCATAGTTTATGTACCAAATGAGTCATTCATATTAATTAAAGAATTAATTGCTATTTTCAATAGCTAAGCTTATAAGGAAATCATTACATTAATTATTTTTAAAATAGTGGATTTCACTGTACTGATCTAACCAAGGAGCAAAAAAAATAAACCAGTTAAGTTAGTACTGTGTTGTCTGGGTTTTTTTTTTCAAGATGTCCTATACCTCCTGTTTGAGAATTGGGTCCAATTTTATATCAAATATAATAAGACTTCCATCCCCATGCTGCTTTCTGGCATGGAGCATGGCTACCATATTTCACAAAGGGATGCAGGAGTTATGTTCCTTGCTCCACCATTTTCAAGATACTCACCATCTCCAGGAGAGGTGATGTGGCAAGGGGATAGATGTCTCTGGGTTTCCTGACACATCCTGCCAGAGAATTTTTCATTAGTTCTGCTGGCAGGAGTATCAAATCCAACAACTCTGAAGAGCTGTACAAATAATACAATCTTTTTGCTGTACAAATAATGCTGAGTTTTTTAGTGAGTTCCTAAAGGTGGGGAGAGCACTTACCAACCATTTANAAAAAAAAAAAACCAAACCCAAACTGAATTTAAACTGCCAACATTTTGAAATAACTAAGGTAATTTTTCATCTTAAAATTGCAAACTGCTGGGTGGATAAACTTGGTAATAGAAGAGGGCTTTATTTTTTTGCAGCCATTCCCTCTAGCTGAGGGCCAGCTACCCAGACAGGAGGGGCTGGCAGAGATCCCCTGTGTTTCCACTGCAAGGCAGGTAATGTCAGTGGGATTGGGCATTATCCCAGGGTAATGGTCTCCTGCTGCTGTTATGAAAATAAAAGGCGGTTATGAAAATAAAAACATCAGTGCAGAGCTAAGAAATTTCATTTGCAAGCAGAGGACACCAATCTCATGCCTGCTTAGGATCACCACTTTCTCTGTCATCCCTGGAGCAGCAGCTCGGGTACGGGGACACCAGCCCATCTGCCACCATACTGCCCTCAACTTGCTGGGACGATGCTTTGGGCAGGAGGCAAGGAGCCCATAGTCTCAGAGGTATTTTGGCACTATGGGTCCCTGCCAGCGCTCCCTGTAAGGCAGCACCTGCTGCCACCAAAACACAGCAGCAGTAGCAGGTGATAGCCACCTCCCAGGCCCTTGCTGGCCATCAAGCTGCAGGAAGCCATCGCTGGCTGTTCCCTCCAGATGTGCCTCTTCTGGGCTCAGCAGAGAAAACCCTTGAGCCAGGTCTCTCACCTCCCTCCCTGAGCATCCTGCTGCAGGCATCAGGAAGGGAGATGTTGGCCCTCATCCACAGGAGGCCTCCTGGCTGCAGCCCAGCCCTTCCACTCAGCTTTGCTTTGGGTGGCCATCAAGCATCTGACTGGGCTAATCAAGCTTAACACCATCAGGCATCCCACGGGGCATCAGGGAAGACATCTGCCCTCAGCAAAGCCCAGAGAACAGCAGACAAGGATCCCCAGGGGTTAACTCAGCTGTAGACCACAACCTGCTCCCTGCGAGAGCCATGCCAGCCCCCTCTACTCAGCCCCAGCATTTCCCTGATGCTCTGTCCCCAAACCAGCAGTCCCTGTGACTGCTTATGTGCCTCTTCTGAGCTGGAGACAAAAGGTTTGACAAGGCTAAAGAAAAAAGGGTCCTTCAGCAGTGTTTTAACATCATTACAAGTTTAATTTCCTTCACACTAGAGCAGAATAAGATAATTGAAGAAGACTGAAGTCACTAACAAATCCGCTGCTGCATAGGAGCCTTATGCCACTGCCAGGTTACCCACACCTACCCACCAGACCCCTCTTGCTTCCCCACCTGCACACCCAAGTTTCACCCATTGCTATGTCCCCCAGCAACACAGCCCCTCACGCACGACACCTCTAACAGGTGACCAGTGAGCAGGCATCTCCAGCTCGCCACTGCCAAATTACCTACTCTGACTGTGCACAAAACCCTTTTACAGTAAGAAAATGTCACAAAGAAATATTGTCCACCAGAGCTGCAGCCTGCCCTGGCCAGAGAGACCAGGTCACAGCCAGCACCAGCGTGACCCTGCACAGCGAGAAAGCTCACACCAGCCAAGCACCACGGGGCTTCCAGGCAATTAAAATGCCATATAGCTATCCCTCCATACACAGAGAAAGAATTTCATGTATAATCAGGCTCTAGAAGAGGAGATGGTGTCTTTCACTGGCTTTTTCTTTCTCCTTTATTTTGCCTCTCAAGTTTTTCTCACTTTGAAGCCGTTGTAAATATGGACCCTTACTAGCAGCATGTGCTGCTCATTAGCACATCCTCAAGCCCACCTGAGCTACTTGGCCTCTTCAAATCCCCTGCCCTGGGGCCAGCCTGCTGTTATTGCTAAGAAGCCAGGGGTGGGGGGCAGCTGCAGGAGAGTCCTTTTCCAGCAAGGGGCAAAATGGAATGGCACAAAGGCTGTTTGCTAAGAGGGTGAAGAAGCAGGACAAGGGAAATGAAAGATGGGAGTCAGATGGAGGAGGGAGGAAAGAAGAGGCTTGTAGATGCTGTACCAGATATTTCTATCCTAGGGCTTGGCATGGAGCCTGTGAGAGCAGAAATAAAGCCTCTCCGTGCTCAAAGGATGAAGAAGTAGGGAAGGGCAGAGGGAGGACTGGGGCTAGTCAAAGGGACAGAAGAGAAAGGAAAGAAGGAAGAGATTCATATAGGCCATCTTCTACATCAGCAACTGGCATAAAGCCTGCAAGGCTAGAAACAGAGCATGCTTAAAAAAAACCCCAAAACCCAAACTTCCTCAGAATGCAGTAATTTCATTTGTTTGATTAAGGCATTACTGTGTGAAGTGCCTATGTCTCTGTGCAATTACTGTTTTTATCTGGATAATATGCAGCAGGTCATGAGCAGTAAGGGATGCTCCAAACATGGGAAAATGAAAATCACATTTTAAAAAAATCCATTTTCTAAAAAAATAATTTTCTTCTCCTTTTGAATTTTTCTATGCTAAAGGCTGTCATGCAAGAGAAAGAGCATTATTGTGCTGTGAAAAGAGTCATAAAAAGAATTTTGGATTATATAAATACTTAAAATATATGCAAATATATCTTCACAAAGCCCCGAAATTATGCTTGGCATCAATTCTTAGCAACAATACAAATATCATCATCTTCAAATAAGCAGGTATAACACGCTGCTCAAATAACTGTAAAAACAACCTCATCACAGCTCTGGGAGCATCCAGATTTCATCTTTGATGTAGGTAGGTTTTAAGTAGGAAAGGGAAGAAAGCTGTCTTAAACATCAGGGTGTATTGGGATGAGCCTCAGTGGAACAACTGCATATTTACCATGAAAACGAGACCTGCTGGTGTGCATTTACAGAGCTGTTGTCATTATAAAACCCAGTTCTGGTACTGTGGAGTCTCAGCCATGGGGGCTGAGCGCCATGGCACAGCCTCTTCTTTCTGTCCCGAATCCCCATTGAAACAGGGTTATCCCCAGGCAGCCACCCAGTGCATTTGAGCCTTGCGTTAGCTAATGTCTGTCTTTATCACTACAAGTAAATTGCCTGTGATTTTTTTTTTTTTTAAAGGGAGGAAAAACAGTATAACACAGAAGTTTCATTTTGGAGTGCATGCCCTTTCGCACCTTCTTTCAGTGCAAGTATTTTTACAGGGCTTGATTCCGATCTCGTTAAATCAGCAACGTGCCTTGACTCCCCTGGCTTCGGTGGATTTACCCCAGCATTTGAGATCAGGATCAGCCCTTGGCACTTTATTTTCTTTNTTTTTTTTTTTTTTTTTTTCTGCAATTGGGTTTTCAAAAAAGTAGCAGCTATTTCTGCTCACTCCAGAGCAAGAGTGGCGGGAGTGTTTTGCCGGAGGAACAATGCATCTTTCTCCATACACTGTACAGAATTCCCATCTTGTGCATTAGAATAGATGTTGAAACAGTTCTAATTAACATTTTTAATTTGCATTTTAATTGCCTGCCAGGGTGTGAAATGACATGTCTGGGTAAAGGAGCGTTTTTCTTAGTTTCAGTGGTTTGTACAGTCCCATCAGGACAGCGGGGGCAGAAGCACCCTGGCCACTGGTCATTTTGCAGCATTCCCCATAATTAAGGCAGGGCCTGATCTAAAGCCCGATAAATTAAGCTGAAAGAATTTACATGGGTGTTTGTTTGTTTGTTTGTTTTTAACAAATGGAACTCCCATAATTCATTTTTGTCTGAAGATACACATCAGATCTTGATTTTAAAATTGCCAGTTACAAAGAATCAGTGCAATCATTCAAAGGTTGTTTTAGGGGCTAATTACTCTCTTTGTAAAGAAAACACCATGCACATACATATGAAAACATATATATGTATTTTTAAGATGATGTTTTTTCAGATATGAATTTGCTTCTGTCAGCTTCCAGCTTGTGCACCCTGCAGCTACACAAAGGTCAGAGTGAAATCATCCTGAATCTCTTCTTTTTTCAGCAAGACAGAGTGAGCTCCCCAGATTTTCACCTCTTAGAGCAAATTTTTCAGTCCTTTTCCCATTTCCACAGGCCTTCCTGGTGTCACAGGCCTTCGTAGAGTAGGAGATGTCCAGACTGGGGTATTTTCAAATCTCAGCCGTAGGGATGCCAAATGCAGAGGACGTGTAACCACCTTTGCCCACTCAATGGCTGCATGTGCTCTTCCGGCCACGGCACTGGCTGGGCAGACTAGGTACTTTCTTCCAGCCAGACCCATATCCAAGACCTTTTTTTTAGAGCTTTTCTCCCTGAGGTAAAACCAGTATGGCTCACATTCTTGAGTTTAGGGCTGCAACTTCAGACGGGGCCACACTGAAGTGTAGACCAATTTGCTCAACCTCATTTTCTTAAAAAAATATCTAGATTGGAGTGTAGCCATGAACCATCCTATTCACTATTTCCTGCAGTCCACCACTTGGTTCACCTATGAAAAGTGGCAGTAACATCTTTTTTTGGGGGGAGGGAGTTGGGTTTCCCGGTCAGATTCTAGCAGTTAAATCATGTTGGGACAGGAATCACTTCCTGGAGGACCCCACAAAACATATAGTCTCTTAAAGATGATTCCTCATTTAATTACATCGGTTAGGTGGGTTTTAAGTCATTTAACGTGTGCCATGTTGATATTATATCATTCTAGTTTCCTACTCAAAATACTAGGCAATGGTGCCAAGTCATGTGCCTTACAGAAGTCTATTACCTTAACACTGTTACATTTGTCATCCAAACTTGTAATCTCATAAAAAGATATCAAATTAGTTTGAGAAGATCCATTTTACTTAAACCCACCTTGATTACCATTTAATTTTATTAGCCCCTTTTAATTCTTTATTACTCAAGCCTTGCACAATCAATCCTATCACTGCATTTTTCCAGGGATCAAAGTCAGGCTAACGCTCTCTCACTTTGGCCATCCTCTTTCCCTTTTTAAAATATTGGCACAATTTCAGCTTCCTCTGGACTGCTGAAGCTTCTCTCATGTCCTAACGTGTCTGAAAATTCATAATTAGTAGTTTAAAAAGCTCCTCGGCCAACTTCTCGGATACAAAGTTCTGATTAAAATAAAATTGTAATTGCTGTGTAACATGCTGTTTAAGGCCTGTTAGACTTAAAAGTTCTTGGTCACCAGCAGTGTGTAACATCCCACTACTGCCTGGCCATTTTTTCTCCACACAGAAAATATATTTATTTTAAAATTCCACCTTTTTAATAATACTGCTCTTGAATCTCCCATTTCCATTCACTTTTGTATTCTTATCATTGCTGTTTCAAGCCACCAATACTCCCTGTGCACCTTTGCTTTCTTTGTCACTTTTTAATACAAATAATACAAATTTCTTCCTTCATCAGTTTGGTACACATCTCTTTTTTTTTTTTTTTTTCTTTTCCAGCCTGCTTTTGTTTACCCTCAAAAACAGGATTGGGGTTTTTTTGAAACTAGTTCAGGTCTTTCTGGATTCTGAGACTGTTCTTTAGCAAACTTGATTAAACAGTTTGTAAATACCATCTAGATTTTCTTGCTTACATGTTTTTTCTCCTAACTGATGTGTTAATATTTGGCTTTCTGAAATTGCCTTTTTGAAAGAAAAATATTTTATCTGACTTGTTCTATCTCCTTGTTTTACGTTCACACAGCAGATGTGATCAAAGTCACGGCTGCTGATAACTTCAAGCTGCTTCAGGGTCCTTGTTCTGTGAACCAGTTCTCCTTGTCCGTCAACAGGAGACGTGATGTAGATGTTGTTACTGCTGGAAGTATCCTTTTTGTGAGAAAATTGTCATCCAGGGGCTTTAAAAATGCAGGCAGACTGAAATCTCCACTTCATACCATTCAGAATAAACAGCCTCATGACAACGAGTGTGGGGTATGTTGCAAATATTACTGATATGTGTGTAAGTAGTAGTCATCCTCTATAGGGATGATTCATAAACCTTTATTGAATTTAATGCTGTTATGTGCATATCGCCTGGAGGAACATCACAAGCTTTACTTCTTAGGTCCAGTGGATGAATAAATATTCCAGTTGACTAATTTCATAGTTGCCAGCATCACCATTTTATACTGTGAGCCAGTTTTATTTCCGTTTTGCCAAGATGATCTTTCCTAAAGAGATTATAAACAACTGTGGTGGGTTGACCTTGTCTGGACACCAAGTGCCCACCAAAGCAGCTCTGTCACTCCCCCCTCATCTGGACAGAGAAAAGAAAATATAATTAAAGGCTCGTGGGTTGAGATAAGGACATGGAGAGATAATTCACCAACTATTGTCACAGGTAAAACAGATTCAACTCGGGGAAAATAATTTAATTTATTACCAATCAAATAGAGCAGAAAAATGAGAAATAGAAACAAATCCTAAAAGCACTTTCCCCCCACCCCTCCCTTCTTCCCAGGCTCCACTTCACTCCCAGTTTTCTCTACCTCCTCCCCCTGAGTGGCACAGGGGGATGGGGAATGGGGGTTGTGGTCAGTTCATCACACTTTGTCTCCTTCCTCCTCAAGGAAGGACTCCTCACACTCTTCCCCTGCTCCAGAATTGGGTCCCTCCCATGTGAGACAATCCTCCACCAACTTCTCCAACATGAGTCCTTCTCATGGGCTGCAGTGCTTCACAAACTGCTTCAGCGTGGGTCCCCCACGGGATCACAAGTCCTGCCAGCAAACCTGCTCCGGCATGGGCTCCTCTCTCCACGGGTCCACAGGTCCTGCCAGGAGCCTACTCCAGTGCAGACTCTCCATGGGATCACAGCCTCCTTTGGGCATCCACCTGCTCAGGTGTGGGGTCCTCCACAGGCTGCAGGTGGAGATCTGCTCCACCGGGGACCTCAGTGGGCTGCAGGGGCACAGCTGCCTCACCAGGGTCTTCTCCATGGGCTGCAGGGGAACCTCTGCTCCAGTGCCTGGACAACCTCCACCCCCTCCTTCTTCACTGACCTTGGTGTCTGCAGAGTTGTTTCTCTCACATATTCTCACTCCTCTCTCTCAACTGCTGTTGCTCAGCAGTCTTTTTCCCCTTCTTAACTCTGTTATCCACAGAACAACTACCACTATTGCTGATGGGCTCAGCCTTGGCCAGCAGTGGGTCTATCTTGAAGCCAGCTGGCATGGGCTCTATTGGACATAGGGGAAGCTTCTAGCAGCTTCTCACAGAATGCACCCCTGTAGCCCCTCTGCTATCAAAAGCTTGCCATGCAAACCCAATGCAATAACTTAATCAACATTCTTGTCATGTCGTCCTATTAGGGTTCATTAATATCATCTAGTTCAAATGCATGTTTCTAAACAAGCAATTTCTATTCCTTGCATTTATTACCTGGACTTTTAATCTTGATACATTATCAGTTTATTAATTTCTGCACAGCATAGTCTTTGTCTCTGTTAAACGTTGCCAACAGAAAGATTTTGTACAGTCTGGGGGTTTGGTGGTCCCTTCTTTTCACACATTTCTGTTAATTGGAACCCCTCCTTGCAGCTCCAGACAGCCTGGTCTTCTGCAGAAGAGGAGCTCTTCCAAACCGTACAGTTTTTCTGGTGTCCTAAAAACCCAAATTCTTCTCCTTACACCTCCTAGTTAAGAAGCATTTTCACTGTCAAGTCTGTGCATCTTCTGATTTTGTTCATTTACTTCGAAGAGGATACCTCAGACATCCCTCTCCCCCGGGGTCCTTTTGGAGTGTAGTGTTTACTAAGCTGCATCATGAAACAATGCAGCGGTGTCTTCTGATTTCATACAGTGTTGTCCTCTGTGCTGTGACTTCTTGAGTCAATTCACCACTTTGGAGCCAGCCTGTCCCTTGGAGGGTGTTTCTTCCTCCTCTTCTGCCTGAAACGAGCAACAATCTGCATCCCTGACTTTGTCCTTTTCTGCTTCTTCCTGGTGCCCAGGGCGGGGATGCTGTGTGCATTTCATTGTCTCAGTACACAAAATTTTTCAGTCTTGTCTCCTGGAAATAGTAAAGACTGTGCATTGTATTTACTTATCAAAGGCAATCATCAATTGACAACTTCTAAAGCAAAGCCCTTCCCCAAAGAACAAACCTTTTTGCTTACTATAGCTCAGGTTCCTGCATTTGAAGTCTCACATCCCAGCTAAACCTGAACCAAACCGCCGCTGTTTGCAAATAACTTCATAGCCCAGCGTGCCGAGCATCTGACTCTTACAGGGATAAAACTGCGGTGAAGCATGTACCTGTGCTCTGCTGAGGAGCTGGTCCACTTTGAAGACGTATTCCCTTGAAAAGCTGAAATGTCCCTTGGAAAATAGTTACAAAAATAAAGTGCAAGTGGGTTTTAAATTCAGGCATAATGAGCACAATCTCTCATTAAAACCTGATCAGAGCATTTCCCCTGGAAAGGAGGGGGGCACGTGGACAGGCTAAGTGAAGGTCCAACACAGCGGGTGTCTCTCTTGACAACTTCATCTCAGCTAGAAAAGGGCACAATGCAGAGATAAACATGACTACTGTTAAAAACATACAAAAAATTGCATAAGCCTTAGAGTGCAGTCACTTTAGGATGTTGTTGGCTCAAACTTACTGAGTTAGATGCTCGTTTTGCTGAAGCTGGTGCTCATAATTTCACTGACTTCAACAGGACCAAGACTTTTTTCCAGCACACACTTCTTCAGCATAGGTTTTCTTTCTGCTCTCCCAAAACAACTGAAGCAAATCTAGTTGTTGCACTGAAGACATCAAAGCAAAGAAAGGAAAACAGCAGGCTTCAGGGTTTTGCTGTGGCTCCCATTAAGTTCTGGAGCGGCTGGGGCAGCCAGAGAGACATGCTGGCTGCCTGGAGGCCACATGCCAGCTCTGAGCCAGCGACTGCACAGGACGTCACTGCACAGGACCTCACCATGTAGCCATGCAGGCCAGGGGAATTGGGGACAGGGAGCAGTGTGGGTGGCTTCCCTTGGGAATGCAGGACATGAACTTTCCTGTCTACAAGGAAGAATGTTTTTCACCGTGAGGGCAGTCAAATACTGGCACAGATGCCCAGAGAGGTGATGGGTTCTCCATCTTTGGAGACACTCAAAACTCATCTGGAGGAGCCCTGAGCAACCCGCCCAGCCAGCCAAGCTTCAAGAGGGAGGTTGGGGCAGGTACCTCCAGAGGTTCTCCAAACAGAGACACTTGGAAAACAGACTTGGGTCATTTTGCTTCTCACAGTGTGTTGGTTTCTAGATTCAACGGACCTTGGGTTCCTGACACAGTCTTGCATGTATTCAGCTCAGCTTTGCACTCCCACTGGTATGAGCACCCTCTTCTTTTGGGAACAGCTTTGCAGTCCTCTCCAGCCACGTACACAGGAAAGGAAAAACCACTGTGAAGCTACCAAGGAGTCAAGAGAAGTAACTGCCTTTTACATCTATAAGTAATTTTTAAAGAATAAAACCAGTCTTTTTTTTCTCTATTAAAAATTTAAAAATCTATAAGCCACATACCACTTTCCTATTTCAACTCTATGTGTGGGCTGTGATTTCCTGATGATTTTTAAACCAACAGCACAACTGTAGAACACAGCAACTGTTAAAAACATCAGTGCGGAGACTACCGAGACAACACTATTCTTTAAAGGACACTCTCCCTTTTCCCTCAGAAACAGAAATGAAGCCAATAGAAAGCACAAAACCTCACCGTCACTTCTGAGAGCCCCATTCAAGTAATTTGCTTTCATACATTTTGTTGCTTTCCATCTCCTGGCTTTGACTTCCTTTTGTTGTTTCTAATAGATAATACCAGCTTCAAAGTTTGGAGAAACTGTTCCTCTTCTGCCGCTGTTGTCCTTTTTTCTTTTGTTCCTTTAGCAGATGTTGAATTTTTTTGCAAGTTAAAAGACTCCTGAGTCAGTGAAGGGGTAGAAGGACTCTTTCCTGACGAGCAAAGTCAGCTGCACCCTTTGTCCCTCTGTTCTACCCAACCTGAGTGTCTCAGCGGAGAAGGTCCTAAGCTTCAGATTAAAATTTGTGCACTGCAAGTTTCTATACGTTTATTTTAAGGGATGGCACGTTTAGTAGCAGGTGGATTAGAAATGATTAAGAAATCTTCTACTTTTAACTTAGAAGAGAGCACGGTATTTCCAAGTTTACCCCACTACTGGTGAGCTCTCGCTGGCTACAGCTCAGCCAGTGCTGACACGCTGACGCAGAGCTGAAGGCAACTGATGACGTGCCTTCGTCATAGTTTGTTGAGTGCCTTGCCTATATTTTCATGATTTATTACTTCCCTGACTTTCTTGGGTGTTGGGAGGAACAATGAATCAACCCAGGCGTTTTTCAGAGCAGGGACTGCTAATTGCATGAGCTCTGTTTACCACTCGAGAGCTCCAGTTTTGTCAAGTCTCTTGACCGCATGTTAATACGTATGATTAATTATTGTCACGGGCATCTGCAGAAGCAAACTGGATAGGTAACACTTCAGAGCTATTATTTCTTTCTGAACAAGCAATAAACATAATTATGTACGCACTGTGTTACAAGCATAACAGACAGGGAGAGAAGGTGCTCTTGAAGGCATGTGGGCAAACCATTGCTCCCCAGAGACGGGTACCCAGAGGGCAGAGGCTGAAACCATTGGGCGGCAGGTTCGAAGCAGTTACTTCTCTTGGCTCCTCAGTGGCTTCACAGCAGCTTTTCATTTCCTGTGTACATAGTCACAGAGGACTGCAGACTAGAGCAGAGGTGCTGCATCACCTGGCACATGAATGAGGAGTGGAAATCCTGGTCAGAGCACCGCAGGCAGGACACGAGGCTATCAAGGTGCCAAACATTTGCACCGTTTCACAAATGGATGGGATGCCAGTGCTGGTAGGCTGCGGGACCATGCTGGGCACACCTTTGGAGACTTGCCCTGCTCTGCCATGCTTCATCTTTTGGTGAGGAGGTACCTTTGCTCCAGCTGATGTTGGCATTTGTTCCCACCAGAGCAGGGCTTTTCCCTCCCCACAGAATGAACTGACCCCATACAGGGTCACCCGGAGAGGCGCAGGGTGATGCCAGAAGATGTCCCCAGGCTCACCCAAGGCAGAAGGACCTGTTCCCCTTGTCTTACACCACTCTCGCTTGTTGCAGGTCCTTGAAGCTGGGGCTGACAGGGAAGGCAGCGGGGTTTGTCTGTAAACTCAGAGAAGTAAGACAAGGATGGGGTAAGGCTCACACATCATCCCTGGGGAGGCCATATGAGTATCCATGATGGGGGTGTCTGCAGTGAGAAGTTGTTCAGGGACCCCCACCATGAGTGGCATCAAGTGGCAGAGAGCAGTGGGACCAGCCATGGGAGGCAGAGGAGTCAGTGACAAAAGAAAGGTAATCGGCAGCCAACACACGTCTCTGTGAAGCAGCTCTCTGTTCATTTCAAAATACCAGGTAACAGATGCAATCAGAATGGCTGTGCCATACAACAGCCTTATAAAACAGTAGAAGAAATATAAATACGGGTTTAATTGCCCACTCTACTTAAATTGCTTTATCCTGTGTAACTTCATTATTTCTAGAATATTTGGCGAGGACCATAATGGTGGGAAGTAATAAAGTCTGCAGGAGCCTACGAAATTTCCCAGTGGTGCAGCAGGACCTTCCAGGGCAGGTTATTGCACTGTGCAGATGAGAGTATTTCTGTTTGCACAAACCCCTCCACCAGCACCCTGAGGGTGAGGCTCAGCACCACACAGCTGCGAGGCAGCTGGAACCTGACCACCGTTTCTTCACTCCCTTGTGTCTCTCAGTGGAGGGTCAGTGCCACTGAAAACAGAAACGTCTGAAACGGAAACCCAAAAGGACAGGGGCAAACCTCTCTCTGAAATCCACAGCATGTGACACCAGGGCCACCTGGCTCTGCACCAGGCAGAGATGCAGATGGACTCACCTACCTCATGCCATTGGCTTCAGCCCCACACACCTGGCAGGCAGGGTCCCTGCTGGGACGCCCACTGCAGTGTCCCCAGCCTCTCCCCCATTGAGCAGGGGGGCACTTGTCGGGGGAAAGCACCCCAGAGCCCTTTGTGACCACACCCCACTGCTCCAGTGGCCTCTGCAGAAAGGTTTGTACCATCAACCACAAGAGCCTCTAGTATTCCCATGGGGCACTCCTCAGGGAGTGGGGCCAGCCACGGCAGACAGCCTGGACCCGCAGTGAGACCATGGGTGGGCTCAGATGGTGGTGGGGAGGGGGGAGCCAGGGCTGGGGTGCTGGGAAGGTGCTTCAACATCACCTTCGCCTTTCCTCACCTTTGCTGGGTATCGGGCAGCTCAGCTGGTGGGGCAGAACCTTTTCCTTACCCTGATTTTGAAGTTTAACGCTACCATAAGCCATGGCAGTGTGTTTATAGCATCCAGCATTTTCCCATCTGTCCCTTTTCAAGCTGCTCATTCCACCCGGAAAGCAGAAAGCATTAAAAAAAAAAAAAAGTGACAAGCATAAGCAAAATGGCAAACCTGTCTGTGTTGTTGCTTCCTATGGCTGTCCCCACCTCCCCTGAGGTTCCCTGCAACCAGCAGCACAACCTCACAGAGCAGCACCGCTCCATGGGCACAACCAGGGAAGATGCAGCCACACTATCAGGCTCATTCTGGGTGAGCGAACGGCATCTTCTCCAGCGGCGGGAAGCGATTTGCCCACTAACCAGGCCCGGATTGCACTGAATCAGAGAAAACGACAAGAGGGCAAGGGCATGTTGTGCGCTAGCCTGGTGGCAGGTAGTGAGGTTAATTACTCTGCTCGGTTTTAGGCCATTGTGCTCTAGAGGGGGAATACACTTCATGGAGGGGGGATGGTGGGAGGAACAAAGCCGACTGGTTTGTGGAAGAGAAAAGCTTGTTCCTTTAATCTGTTTGAAAGCTTTTGGTACATCAAAGTCCTGGCAAGCAGAGATATCTCTGATATCTAATTAGTGTGTACAGTTGCAAACATTTTGATAAAGACCTTTGTGAAAGAGCTATTTTGGAGAGGCAAAGAAGGGTCATGGGTTAGGCACTAGCAAAGAAACAAAACCCCAAAAAAGCAGTATGAGGACCGGGCAGACGTCGCATGGCTCCGTAACCCACCCAGCAGCACCCCCAGCCCTGGGGCTGCTCACCACACACAGTGGACGACGTGCCCCCGCAGCAAAGCCCAAGCAGGGGTGACAAGGAATGCCCAGGGCACCACCAAAGATATGGGAATAGGCCAGACTGGGGAAAAGTATCCCCCACCATGGACACAGCCTGGGTAGGGCTCCCTGGGAAGAAGGCGATGATGGTTGTGAAAACCAGGGAAGCCCAGATCAGCTGTCACCTCTCAAAGAGAAAACTCAGCTAGAGCCATGAGCAGCTGGGGTTGAAAATATATATTATTACCACCCAAAATCCTAAACAAACGAAGAACAA
Source organism: Syrrhaptes paradoxus (assembly GCA_013400615.1). NCBI lineage: Eukaryota > Metazoa > Chordata > Aves > Pterocliformes > Pteroclidae > Syrrhaptes > Syrrhaptes paradoxus. Next base: position 26,709 of record VZTO01022766.1, on the reverse strand, counting down.
AATTGGATAAAGCTCAGGAAATAAAGTTGCAGGGAACTGTGTCCAAATGCTCAGAGAGGAAGGAACAGGAGGTCCTCTTCTGGCATCGCTGCCTTGCGGTAACTCCCAAAGGACACATCAAAAAGAGAGGAGGGGAGTGTTTCTGAGATGAGAAAGTAAGAGGGTTAGAAACAGAGTCTAGCCAGAAGTTGAAAATATTTTAATTTCTAGATGAAGTGAGGAAAAAGCAACATAATGGCAGTACACAAAATAACGAATGGCACAAAGAAAGTACATATAAGTACCCCTATTTACACTTTTCACATAAAAAGAGAACAAAGGGACAGTCAATAAACCCGAATGGCAGCACACGTACAAGGATAAACAAAATACTGTTGTTCTAATGCACTCTGCGCAATCACCCGGGGAGCTCACTGTTCCAAAATATCTCTAAAATCGCAGATGTAGACGCAAGAAAGAGACAGGATTGTACCTGAAAGAGAAGAACATTTGTAGTTATATTTGCTATATGTGAGTTACATTAGCAGTGAGCAATAATATGGGGTTTTAGGAGAGAAATTCTCATACAAATAAGAATAAATGGGAGGAGGGCAGATATCCCAATGGGCAGATCAGTCTAAAAATTGCCTTCTAAGGAATGTCATGTTCCTCCTTCGTCTGAAGCATTTACATTGGCTATTGGCAGCGATCACCAACTGGAGAAGACAAACTGCTTCTCCCGCTCCCCTCTGGCTCCTTCCTGCAGCCAGGCCAGAGCACCTTCCCATCCACTCTGCATTGCCCAGAGATGGGGTTTTTCACCTTCCCTCCCTGTGGTCACCTTGCCAGTGGAGCACCCAGCAGGGCCAGCCCAGCACTTTGCTGCCATCAGCCTCACTCCCATCATAGTCTGAGGGTCTGTGACTTCAGGGGCTGTCAGCACCATCCCAAAGGCAGTTCCCCAGGCTGGGGTGCAGCTGCAGTGGGTGGGGGCTGCCTAGGAAAAGGCAGCTGAGTCCCAGCTTGCTCATTCCTTGTAGCCAAGAAACATTTCATATCCTCAGCCATATGTAACTGGAAAAGGTAAAAATAATTTTGTCTTTTTTTTTTTTTTCATTGACATGCAGCGGTATCTCCCCTACTTGTTGTCGAAACAAACTGAAATTAATCTCGGTAACAATTCTGACTGGTGATGGGAGCCCATGTATGGGTGATACACATCAGGACACCTTCGGGAGCAATGCTGCCTGGACAGGTATCAGTGAAGGTCAGCAGTGGGCAGGTGGGGTGGGAAATGAGAGAGCATCCCTGAATTTAAATAGAGCTGACAACTGCAAAACTGTGTTTGTAGAAACCTTCCTTTTTGTGGCCTCACTAATCTGAGGTAGATCAGATTTGAGGCAAGAATCCCAGGCCCTTCACTGTGCCCACAAAGTTTCAGTAAAAATTAGTCACCTCATCGTAATCCCCTTCTCTGCAAGGGTTGTGCCCTTACAGACTCAACCCAGAGTGCAAACCATCCTTCCCCCGAATGCCGCCCATTCCCAAAGGGTGGCATCCTGCTTCCCAACCACTTCACAGCTCCCTTGGAGGCTCCCTCATATTCGCTTCTCCCTGCCTCACCAGTGTACCTGCCATATTCCCCCACCAAAATATACCAGTTAGAGGAAGCAGTTGCTGTTTTCCCCGCTCTCTGCACCCACAGCTTCCAACTCGCAACCTTCTGCCAGAGAGGCGGAGGCCAGAAGCTGGCAGACAGAGCCCAGCACCTTCTGCCTATCGCCCCCAGCCCCTCTGCCAGCTGCCACCACTCCCAAAATGATCCACAACCCTTCGTGATAATGCCCCACAGGCTGGCTCCTACACCTGAAGGACATAGGCAGCTTTTCCCACATGGAGCTGAATGCATGAGGTGAATATAAAGAGGTCTTTTTTTTTGTTGGTTTGTTTTTGGCTTTTTTTAAAGACTTTATTTGTCTAACATGCTTGACCAAAAATTACAACAACAATCAAGTTATGTCAAAATGATTAAATAACCTTTAAATTTTCATACCTCAAGTACTTTAAATGATATTTTGAAGTAACAGCTGCTTTCGCATCCTTTCCACATAAAAATACACAGTATTTTGAAGATACCTTAGGAAAAATTATTTTTAAGAGAATACTTTATGGTCGACATAGAAATTTTGTTGAGGCTAATAAAAGGACCTCTTCCCCCCACTTTAACATTTTAGTCTCTTAAGTGCCGTAAGCGAATGTAAACATTTCAGACTTCTTTAACATACAGCCAATTTCCTGCCACATTTGTTTCAAACTGCTTGAATTGTGACTAGCTAAGACACTTTTATTCTAACCACCCGCTATTGCTCATCTTCCCAGTGATGGCAGGAGTTCATATTCAACTATGAATTTCTTTCCTCGCTGATTTAGGAGCTGATCCTGCAATTTCTACACCAACAGTTTTAACAGAAGTGGCCCCATCTGAATTCATGGCAGACTGCACATGCGCTTGTGAACTATTCACCCAAAAAGCAGTTGCAGGCACCACTGATCATTTTGGGTTTCTTTTCAGGAAAAAAGCAGCAGATTAGTTTAGACCCCAAGTCACCTAACAGCTTACAAGAAATGACGGACCTGTGACTTGTCACGTTTTTGGGTAGTCTGGTGGTCTGGTTGTTGCTGGTGGATCCACAGCATGAGTTAGTTACTGGGCTCGAAATGTCACTACTCTCAGCATCAGTTGTAAGAGCTGCTGCCCATGGGAAGTCAGCAAAATCCAATGTTTCTGCCTACCTCGCTTAGAGTTGAGGCTGATATAGCCTGGTTTTGCAACACAGGTATTTTAAATTGTGTATGCAAATAACGTACATGCAGCTGCTACGTGAAGCTCACATTTACATCCATATGTCAGGCAAATAGTAACACACACAACTATCCAATGCATGTGTGCAGACGTGGGCTACGCACAGACCTGCAAACAACCCTGTACTGGTAGTGCGTTGATCTGCCTGATGTGTGTGAACAAGATCAATGGTTAGTGGCCATCAGCCCCAAATTCAGGATGTCCACATTTAGAATACAACAGTTAAATTATCTCCATCAAGGCAAAAAGGCTTCGCTTTGAGCATGGAGATGTTTGTTTGTTCAAGGCAGAAGCTCATTTCTTGTAAAGGTCACCTGAAGCACTTTTTTTTTGGTGGGCTTGTAATCAATTCTCAAGCCTAGGGTGGGACTGAAATCCCAGCAGCTTCAGCACCTCTGTTAACCTGCAGGAAAGCTGCATGGGCAGTACTATGACAGCGGCCATCCCAACCAACTCCTGACATGTCTTTTTGCTTTGCCTGGCATCATCTGCAACATGACAGATGGATTTCAACTCAGTTGATTATTTCATCTTGGGCCTCTCTCAGCAGTGCCCATAAGCGGGCAAACAGCAATGACAGATTTTGTGAGGCAAGCCCTGCTCTGTTCCCATTGGTGTGTACCTGTTACTCATCACACTTAGGCTACTACATAACTACCCAAAAATGAATGCCCAAGCTCCACCCTGGGAGGATGACCCCTTCCCCTTGACATCCATAGCATTCCCTAAGGACAAAAGGATCACAGTGACATTTAATCACTTCTGCCTGGAACCAAATTCAAACCAGTAACCTCATCATCGGCTGCATGTCCCATTAACAGGTTTTAAACAAATAGTCCCAGTGAGTTTTATTTAAAATACCACTACTGAACACTGGGTGGGTTTGGTTTTTTTTGCTTTTTACATACAATCACATATTGCCTTACCATCTGAAAACACAGTTATACTTTTACCTTTTTTTTTTGTTTTGTTTTTTTTAAGGGAAATGTCATCCTTTTTTTCACAGGCGAGGCCAGGTTACAAATTCCTGAGTTTATACTGCACTTAACACAGTCTCCCTTCTTGAATGTTGAGCTGTTTACAGCATGCCAGCAATATGCACCATTTCCCTTACCATCTGTAATGCCAGATGTAGTAAAACTTCATTTTAGTACAGTGAATTAGGGCCTCCTTTGCATTGGTTTTGAATAGATGCAAAGACTTAGACCTGGAGGACTTGAAGTAATAGCTTTCCTCCCCTGACTGGTCATTCATGCACCATCTTTTATATTTGCCATGTTAATTAACGGAAAACATCTTTAGCATCATTTTTCTTGTACCAAGAGTGCACTGGGAAACATCCAAAATGAGGAAAACCTAGTCTAAACACTTAAGTTTAAACTGCAAACTTTTTTTAAGGAAACACTCCTTTGAAAGACATTGTTATTTTAATAAGTCCAATATAATGTACGGTATATACAGAAGTCCCTACTTGAGATATATATATGTATATGTATATATATATATATGTGGAATGCATTCACTTTTCTGTGTTCACAAATATTTTAATGGTGAAATGTTAAAGTCTTTAATCTGTTACTGGCACCAAAATGTCTTTGTTCTTCATCCATGTTTGTCACTCAAATTTATCTGTGAAGACCTAGCAGGGAAAAAAGAAGGTTTTTGCTTTTTTTGTTGAATGGTTCCCTATTGGGATTCTCAGCCAGCAGTATAAAGCTGCTAATGTGTTGGGAACAACTTTAAATCCTCATTATAATCATGTGTTCCTTGGAGTAGGTAAGTCAATAACTATAGGTGGATTAAGTGGCTGGTAATTCACAGTGCACACAGACGCATTCACATAGGTAGTTGTTCCATCAGCCATGACACCGTAACCTACAAGGAAAGAAAAACTCTGGTTACTCTCATTATTCATTATTATCTGGTGGTATTTTTAATCATACAATATTAAGTGCCAGATATATTACTCAGAAGGAATTGAAAAATTCTCTTCATGCAAAACATAAAGGACTACTGAATAAATTCCATCTTTGTCCTACAGCAGAACTTTCTGCTGTCTTTTAAATTGCATAAGAAAACAAAAACGGACCCTCACTATCTAGTGGCTATTATCTCCAGCAGCCAGTTCACCAGACCTCCTTAGACAGATCTTTTTCTCTGCAATGCTTTTTTCTTAAAACCTTCTCAGTTTTGGAAAGGATGAAAAGATAGAGCTTAGGCAATTACAGCATTGAAAAAAAACATATTTCTGATCATGTAGGTTTGCAGTCATCAGTGCAGGAAACTTCGGGCAACTTTCATCTTTCCACCTTTTCCTCTGTCCTGTGTCATTCATCTTTTAAGCAACCAATGAAGAAAAAAGCATTGCTTGACTAAGGGGAGTATGTGTGCATGTGTCCCTCAGTGGGAATTGTCTGGTAGGAACCTCTTCTTCCCATCTGTTTAAACCTGTTAACCAATTTCAACCAAATTTGATGCAAAGACACTAGAATTCCTGCCCATGCAGAGAAAAAATGACTTTATTAATGCATTCTCTGACAGGCAAGGTGAATTCACACTCTAAGACACCATAACGTTTCCATGGCAGAAAACACCCTTCTGCAATTATCACCAGTACCAAAAGGGTTTAACTACATCTCATATCTGTCTGACTCAGACACTTGAGGAAAACAATTCCAGAGGTAAATCTGGGAAAAAAAAAAAATAAAAAAGAATCAAACTTCCAGCTCTAATGCCTGTAAAAATACAGTGAAATACTGTTTCAGAAAGTGAAGAAGCAGCCCTTTAACTGTCCCAGTGTTATGAAAAAGTAGACACACTCTCCATTGTCAAAAATCTTTTAGCAAATTATTCCTTCCTAGGAAGGAAAAAGCACAAGCTTGATTACACTAATACTAAAAGCTTAATGTTGGAAACATGCATTGAAATATTATGATCAATATGAAGAAATGCATTCACAGTCAGAAATATATGATTTTGGAGAAATCACGGGGTAGAAAGCATTTATACTAAGATTCAACCTCACCCCTAACAAAATTAACAGTGAAATGTATTCATTGCTACATACACTGAGTTCCAGCTGTTCAAATCCCAGGTACCTAGGATCCTACAGTTTCTCTGAGTGCGACTTTGTGTCTTACAGAAGATAGTTGCATAATTTACAAACAAAGAAACAGTAGTCAAATTCCTTTCTTTTTTGTTCCTAAAAATACCCTGAATAATGCAGAGCCTCCTGGACTCCCCATGGAAAAACCACACTATAATGAGGGACTAGGGAGGGAAGAAAACTCTGTCAGGTTCCTGTCACAGACATTTCTTTAAATCATTTGCTGTTTGCCACAGAACAATTGTTCTGTATAAAAACACAAACCACACAGAGGACAGTCAGCATTGCTGCTGGGACACATTTGGAGAGAACAGAATCAGCTTGTTAATACACTCCTTTTGCTGGAAGATTCCTAATACTACAGTTTTCACTCCTCCCCTACTGCCAGTAGAGTTTCTTTGGCCATGACCTCAGCCAAGTACTGGCTGTAATGGGCAGATCAGGATTTTAGCCAGAGCCCCTGCTACGCTTGTCACTTTCATGGGTCGATCAGCAGCAAGCCTATGAAGCCTATGGTGTTTTTTGGCAGAGACAGCAGTGCCGAGGGGGAATAGGGAAGAAACATCTCTCCTAAGCATCTCTTCCTCCCGGATGTTCAGTAAATGACTGCTGCAGATGTAGTTATGCTCAGTCAGGGGAAGAACTCATCTGTTCAAGTCATGCATTCTCTCTACAAAGCAGCTTCGTTTGCACAGGCTGTTTGCAATGGGAATTCTCCTCTGCAGAGATTCAGCATCCCACTGCAAAACAGGCTATGCAGTTTTCTATTTGTTTTCTCTTAATTATGAGAGTTAACAGGAAGAATACCTTGTTTCTGTGTTCTGATATCTACATGCCAACTGTATTAATTCACAAGATTTACCATTCTGTGGAGGTGCCATTCTTTTCCCTTGGGAGCCAAAGTTGGTCTTAGTCTTAGCAGATGTGATTTTGTTTACTGCCTGAAGCTTCATGGCTTGCTAAATGTTTGCTTATATCCCCTGCAACCCACTTGGCTTATGATTTCAGAGTTTGAACTGTATTCACCAGCTCTCTTGTCCTGAATCTCCAAGACTGCTCTAATAGAAAAAGGTTAGGAAAAAATACTGCCTGTGTGTTATTTGTTTACTCTGTGATATAACAGCATTTTGGACATGAGCTAGGCATTAACAGATCACTACAGATGAGACACATCAGCAGAATGGATTGAATCCCTGAGCTGTAAAATAGTGATCTGAATGTCTTCTCCATCAATTTTACACCAGCACACCTCTCACCAGTGTCACTCCTAACCTAAGACAGTGAATATGGCCAGAAGCAAGTCAGGGTGGGATTTCTTGGGAAGGGTAATGGTTCTTCACAAAACCAGAAGTATCTGAGTGTCAGCCACTCCAGCTTTTCTGTTCATTCATTTCTACACTGGTGAGACACACAGGTATCCTTCAAAGGCTGGAGGAGTCCCAGAAGCAGAAAATTGGCAGTTGTGGAGCACTTCTCCTGCTAGTAAGTTAACATCGCCAAGAACTAAGCAGCTGATAATACATGCTTACATGCCAATGGGTACACTTCTGCACAGCCCAGTGGTTTCTCTTGGGGAGGACACTGCTCGAAGTCTTGCTGCCATGACACATGAACACAACAGACATGTCTATAGGGGACCTTTGTCTACCTTTCCCTTTGCCCAGAACTCCTACTGTCACCAACTTCCATAGAGCACATTTGTCACCATTTACTGACTTAACGTGAAGATAACTACTTTTTTCCCAGTTAAAAATCAAATAGTCAAGAGAACTGCCTTGTTCTGTCTGGGTACAAAATGTTTCCCCTGCCAAAGCAAATAAATAGATGAATAAATATCTTGAACTTCTACACAAGTCAGTAGTGACATCCCTCTTGATTTTAACCTCATATGTGCACTGATGGGGAGAGACAACTTTTTCTGTACAATCTTGAAGATTAAGCCTTAGAAGCACGCCCCAAAGCACTCTTACCTCTTTTACAAACACAAACCAAGACACAGAAAGCTTACATGAATTATCTTTAGTCACAGAGATTCAGTAGAGGAAAATACAATCCATCAATCCTAATATTTAGTCATTTTCTGTAACTACTGGACTTGTGTTCTTATTTTAAAAGTCACAGTAATCCCCTCTGTGAAGGAGGAATCACCTTGTTTTATATATGTAAAAATTGAAAGAGAAGCTGAAGTACAAATACTGAAATGCGGGTATCAGCCAATTTCACCTCTATATATGCAGCTAAATAAGTATCTGAATTCCAGAAGTGATTCAGTTCAGACATTCAAGTTTGAAAATGCTGGTTAAACCAGAGAACTTCTGTGATTGTGGTTTTAAAATATATATAAAAGGAAATGTGTTCTGACCTTCATGGATATGTCCAAAAACATGAAGTCTTGGCTGTATTCGTCTCTGGACTGTATTCAGGAGTTCAACGCATCCTACTCGTTGCATTTTCTTAGGAACCCAGTCTAGAAAACCTTTGGAAAAGAAAGGAAAACTTTAAAAGAAGACACATTATCTGCAAAGTTGCAGTGCTATACAGCATTCCTGAGATTTCATGTCTTGTGTTTTTTTATAAGCAGCCATAGAAGAACTGACATGGAAAAAACAGTGTTTGCCTTGGAAAGTAGAAGAGGAAGGAAGGAAAAATACTTGAGGAAAACCATAAAAGCTCATCTAGAGGAAAAAGGACTATGATAACCCTTGCCAGTTATTTTTTCAATTAAAATAACCACTGCATTTAAAGCATTTTTGCACCGCTGTTAATGGGAAAACCAAAAGCTTTATCCATTCTTCTTCAAGAGGCAGAGGACTGAAGAGCAGTATGTCCAAAGTGAGCCTCTGAAGAATCTAAATCAACTTTTAGCTACTTAAATCTAGTCCTGGGATCTACTTCTTAAAACTGAACACTTTAACTGATGTAATGGAATCTGTGTTGCTAATAATAAAACTATATTGTTATCCCATTGAATCATACATTAGTATAACTCAGGTGAGGAACCCACAAGATGCTTAAAAACAGCATCTGCAAGTAAAACTGGCTTAAGCGCTTCATGACACAGCAAGCCCCACTAGCATACATCTATGGACCTCAGATAAGAAGAGAAACTCAGCCTTCTGCAGTAGATGTTTTCAAGTGCCATATTTAATTGCACAAAGTTTGTATAAAAATGCATTTTTTATGAATACAGACAAAAAGGCACACCAACTTGCTGATAGGTCTAAAAACATATTGCAGGGGGCAACTGAAGTCTTGTAATTCCTTCAAAGCAGTAGTATAAGAAGCATGTTGTTGTATTACAGGGTTTGCAATAACCAATCTTGTTTCTTTTTATCCTTCTCCCATTTTCATCACGCTCAAAATTGGAAACCTAAAGGATATAATCATTCTGTTTTTCTTTAGTTGTTCTGGTACTTCCCCTGTGTGCCTGTCATAGCTTTGTATCTCTGACTGGGATTGCTGCAATAGTGGGAATATATTGTGCCTTTGAGAAAACGGTAGTCAGAGAGGTATAGAGTCTGGACCTAGTTTTCATACATTTATTTTTGAGGTCCACTCAAGCATGGCTAAGCAGCAGCTAACCAACTGGCTCTAAAAGACCAGTACTGTGGTGATATTAAAGCTTTTGGAAAACCCTTGAGATTTTCTAGAGCTTCAGGGTAGGTTCCCACATTGAGAAATACCTCTTCACATGCCAGTACTTGAAAACTGGGCTCAGTATACTGTGGGATTTTAGAGAAACGGTAAAAATTTGCCCTTGTATCATGGTTACTTAGACAGCTAAGTCCAATTTTCAGAAATTATTTGGGAAGGAAGCATCCTAAATGCCAAAAAGAGGAAGCTCTGATAATGGACTCCTAATTCATTCACATGCCTCTGAAGACACTGTTTGGCTCCTGTTGGAGTGATGTACAAAGAGAAAACCCCGCTGAATTACAGACAGAGCAGAGCAATACTCGGTTCTGCTAACTGATTTTACTAGTCACTCTTGGCATTCAACGCAGGTCAAAATTCACTGTAGGAAATAATAAGTATTTCACATGTCAAAGTGAGGCAGCAACTTCTCTGGAATCCAGTCATGCTTTTCTCAGAGCAAATGCATTATAAACATAGGTTTTGTTACTTCAATGACTTGAAACAGTTAATTGCCAAAATGTCTTGTGGTGCATAAAAAGCCAAAAGTATTTCCACTTCAAAAACTTCACAAACAAAAATCCATAAAATTAACTTCTCCATTAAATTAAGCATTATTTATGTTGAACATGTTTTTGTTTACATGCATTATCACCCTTCTGAAGCTCTCCCATATGTTTGCAGCTTATTATGTACACCTGACTACACAAACTAAGAATAATTGATTACACTTAGCTAACAATTAGAGTTCATCTTAGGGTGTTTTTAATGTTTGGTTACTTGAAACAGGTTTCTGCAGCTGTCAGGAAAGTATAAATCTTTGTCATAGACAATCAAGCAGACAGCTACAAATGAAGACTTAAAGGTGAAATTAAATTAAACACAAAGAAAATAAAAGTGAACTTTTTGAAGAGAAATAAAAGAATCATAAATACAGATCTTTAGGAATCAGTGAAAAGACTTCTAAAGTTATACTACATATACAAGTAACAAAAATATGCTGATACAGAAATACTCATTAGCATTTATCCCATAATCATACTATATTTCATAAGCTACAAAATATATGGTTTATCTTTACTAATAATAAGCAGGTTACTAATAAAATGGTCAATAATAGCTGTTTGAACCTTTGTTTTCTCACCCTGTGTGAACCTCCTGTCTATCCCTGCCTTGGTTTCATGCCAAAGCACTACTCTAAAACAGAAGAAAATGATTATTCAGATTTTTGGTATGTGCCTAACTGACTTAGAAACACAAAGCCCATTAACTCTTAATGGTGCTTCTGCATCTAAACCATGCAGACAATTTTAAAACTATTTAATAATGTGGTATTAATTAGCATGGGATGGTGCACACTCTTTTGAAGTGAGGGAATGAGAAAGCAGCACAGAAAACAGATGATCAACAGAATTTAGGCAGCCATGCTGGAGAAAAAGAGAGGAATTTGCAAGAGCACTGGTTGCTATTTATGATCATTAGGAACAGCTCTAGTGATGCTGTCCAAGATCAGAACAACAGTAATCTGCTTTCTGGTTAAAATAATTGGCTGGGAGAGTCAAAGAGTATCCCATCTCTGACAATGTCTGTAGACAGAGCTACACAACAAGGAGGTTCTGTAAGTTAGGTAGAGCGCTAATTTATTTTGAAGTGTCATATATTTGGCTGCCATGGGTGTCAGGGAGATCAACAGCTGACGCCCTCAAGCAGAGAGTTCTGTGCCTGAGCCATCTATTAATGCACCAATAAGAAAAAGACAAAGAAATGGTAACTTTTAAAAAAGAAAATCTTCAGAGGACATTTGAAGCTTAAGAATTCAAAACAAAGAGAACAAATACTGAGACATGGAGATGGGGGAAATTCATGTTATCCCATTACAGTCAGTGGAGATAGGCAGCTCTTTCTCAGGATTACTACAATTATTAAATTACTTTTCAATTATTAAATTTACTACTAAATTTATTATTAAAGCCAACTCTGAAGTGGTCTCTAGAGATTCTCCTCCCTCCACTGATCCCAAGGCTGCCTGGAGAGGCCTGGTGGCTAAATTAGCAAGGTAGCTGAAGCTGGGTGGCAAGAACCCCTCTCTCCACCTTTTAACATTGGATTTCAAGTGCTAGATATAGGGATGTTCTTTGGATCAGCTGAAGGTTGGATTTTTTTACAGCTGATCAGCTGGTTTTAAAAATGGCTTTAAAAGTGCTGAAAAGGCTTCTGAAAAAGTTTTAAATATCACTTATAAATAAAACTATAACAAAGACCCAGCATAATGCTTTAGATCTTCACAGGAACTATCCCCAGTACTAACCCTTTGGAGCCGATATCTCAAGGTCTAAAAAACGAATTGCTGCCATCCACTTTAACGATACAGGTCCATACTAAAATCAGTCTATGGCATGGCATGAGACTCTACTTCGGTGAAGTATCAAAACACATGCCCTTACTGTGAGAAAGCGTGCTCACAAAGACGACCTTTCCCCCAGGATTAGTGAGCAGTGGAATGCAAACATGTCTTTCTAAAGAAAACAACAAAACACAAACCCTTTAGATACTTTCTGTTCCAAGCTCTGAAAGAGGAGAAGAAAGGGTGGAAGACAAGAGGGTTTTAGCTTCAGGAAATTGTGGAATCTAAAGGTTTGAAGAAACCAGCTGCCTTTATTTCACACAAAGCACTCCACTGCAGTAAGACTCTGCAGAACACATGCTTCAACTTCGTGTCAATTCATCAATTTATTAAATTAGTGAGAGTTAAACACAGAATTGCATTAAATATAGCTTGCTATATGTTAAATATGTTGAAAAACATGTTAAAAGCTGTAAGCATTTATTGAATCTGTACAAGTTTCTGTGATCATATCATTTCTGTAACACAGATAACTTCACTATTATCTAGGAATACAAGAAACCTCTCCTGGCTTTTATATCACCTATATTAGTATTTGCAAAACACAAATGGAAAGTTATTTCTTGTTAGTCTGTTAGTGTTGCCAGATTGTATTAAAGAGAGGCTGTTCACAAACACTGTCCAAAGAACAGGCAAACAATGGCAGCATCTGGGTTTGCAAGGCAGAAGACGCACCAAGTCAGTACAATGAGGAAAAATAACAGACTCTGGGTGCTTGCTGGTAAGGGAATGCTACTGCAACTGAGGGAGAAAGACAGTGCTAAAAAAATTAGATCCAAATCCTGCATTTCTCTTCTGCTTTAAATCTGTTAATTGCACCAGTGGCGGAGTGGACAGATGCATAGGAAAAGTAGACCTTGCTTATTTATAAAGCTCATTAAGGCTTTATGTGTTAAGGCTTTATTTTTTAAGCCATTATTTAACTCCCTACCATTGAGCACAGGTAATCATGCAACATAAAACTGAGGTTATGTCCTGGTGCTGCTGAAATCAGTAGGGATGTTACTTTTGACTTTTCTAAGTCAGGATTGCACTCTTTGTCTAAGGAGAGCCATTAGTTACTGTATAATCATCTGAAATACACAGCTAAGAGCACTAGTAATTTCTTACCGAGAGGTGGTCCATGTGTTATAAGAATATCTATTCCATCTGGAATAAGGTTCCATTTCTCTAATAGTGCTTGGCCTCGTGGAAGATTAAAGCCCCAGCCATAAAACCAAGGTTGCCTGCCAAGAGAGGAGGAGAATGTCTTCAGTGCTACTTCCATGTACTGTTTACCCAATTAAAAAAACGGAGATTGACTCTCTACTAGCATGGAATTTGGAGACACAAATAGCATGCATTTCTGCTTTCTGTGCACAGTAAAACCGTCTTCCCATACTACCAGTGTTATTTAACTTGTGTGGCAAATCAGTGCAGTTCTTACCACTTTCAGTAGGCAGCATACAGTAAAATATTCACAGTATTCCTCTAAGTGAAAAGTTACTCTTACAAGACCTGGATACCAAGATCTCCACGTGTGGATTAGGATGCTGGACTTCCACAACCTCTAGAACACCTGTCTCAGGTACTCAGGTGTGGATATACGTTTCACATTGGCTCCTATCATGTTTGCCCCTTAGCCTATGACCAGCTGGGCAAGGACAGATCCTGGCACAACAACAGATCCTGCTCCAAAGCTGGAGACATAATCTATGATGTTTTGTATCCCTATTTGGAAGCATCCCATCAGAACATGAATGCTGCTTCTTTTCTTACATATGATTTTCTTCTGTCCTCTGGTGTGTCAACTTGCTTTTAAGTAAGACTTCCCATATTCAGGATTTCTTATCAGATGAGTATTTACAATTTTTAAAACACATTTATGGAGCAGCTCATCATTGAGCAGTGGAACTGTAACACTGCCAGTCAGAACACAATCTATCTGTATCTTCCTATCCCATTGATCAAAAAACTACATTTCACAGCAATTATATCACAGTGGTAAATTATGTCTTGCTGACTATGCTCTAATTCTAGGTCATAAAATTGAGAGGTTTTAGGTTGGAATTTTTTTTTTAATTTTTTTGACTGATGTGTTCTGGCCATATCCATATTTGGAGAACAGCATATAGGCTGCTGTGATTTAATAAGGTTTATGATAATTGCAGCCTTAGTGTTTATAAATACATACACATCAACCAGAGTTCCCTTTGAGATGTTACTTTGTTGAAGAAAGCTTTACACTCCCCTCACCACATCAAAAGACAGAAAGAATTATTTCAAATAAATTCTCTGAACTCCACTTTACATCATGTATGGCAAAAACAAAAGAAAATGCCCATAAAGCTATTATTCATCCTCTCCCATTACTGATGCTTGACTAACATTTCAAAAATCAGCACGTCTGCAATCTTCATGATGATATATTTCCCACTTTTCCTTCTGGAATGCTGTATAGCCCATGTCTATTGAAAACAGCTCAAAAAATAAGAGCTTGCTAAATTATAAAGGGATGCGGCTTACCCAAGGGAAGAAAATAAAATTCTGCTCCAAGGAAAGGAAGAAGGGTCTTTGCAGAATGTTTCCTGCCTTTCTTCTACAGATACAAAAAGCCTCAACATTTCTAAACAGATCACTGAAGGGTTTTCTGTGTCCATGGCTAAGAGCTCATCTCCCAGCTCTTCATCAAAAATGCCCTGGATAACCAGGGCCTGGATAAACATGTGTCCCAGGAGAGAGAAAAAAAAAAAAAAGGGGGAAACTCTGTACATCTGCCACTGGGACCAGAAATACATCCCAGCCTCCAGAAGCTGTAGTGAAGGAGGTGAAGAAGCTGTGTGAAGAAGAGACACCAACAGTGGTAGCAATGGAGGGGAAACTTTGGTCTGAGTCAGGTTGCTCAGACGAGGACACATGGCTGAGAAAAAAAAAGACGTATACGCATATCATGGATATGGTATCTCACTTCTGCAGAGACCGCTACACTTCAAAACACACTTTTCTGGTTGCCTGTTCATCTCCTAGGCTTTCCTCACAGGAAGAACAGACCCAGCTCACAGGTACGTGTTCTCACCTTCCTACTGCTGGGGTGGTAACCCATGGTCTAGTTACCGGCTTATTCTGTGCTAAGCTACCAGTGACACTCCTACATCTGGCAGAACCAAACCACAGTCTGTGGAGTTTGATTAGCCTGTCCGTACGTTCAGCTCACCATTAACAGAATGGGAGTATTTTTATCTCACAGGAATTCCCTGAAAATAAATAAACTGAAGTCCGCAAGGTGCTTGGATATTACAGAACCATAGAATCACAGAATAGTTAGGGTTGGAAGGCTTCATAAAAATATACAGAGGTGAGGCTTTTTCCAAACTCTCCATCTGTCCCTGCCTTGGGACTGCGTTCCACACCTTACATGCCAAGTTACATTTCTTCACCAAGAAGAAAATATTTAACTGTTTGGCAGATTGTCTTTAGGCCCAGGGGAAGTTTTCCAGTAGCAAAATCTCACCGACAAAAAATATTTGCAAGGGCAAACAGGAGGCAAAAGAAGTTTCAGCACAGAAAATCATGCTTTTAAAGCCACTGACAGATTCAGTGAACACAGGACCCTGCTCCCCACCTGTTGCTTGCATCAATGCCGCTGGACAGACAGGAGGGTCCCCAGGTCCCTGGTGGGACGCGAGGTGAGGCACCATCCCTTGCCCCGCAGGCGCGCCAGGAACAGCAGAATGGGCTGTGGCCACTCTGCACCCCGAGAAAGAAACCAAGGGAAAAGATCAATATTTGCCCAAGAAAAAAAGGTCAAAAAACCCCTATGGAATAATTATTTCAAGGATACAATGAAGCATATATAAAGAGAAATAATCGTGACTGTCATAGGTCTCACCAGAAGCCAGCTTAATCCTGCTGAAATCCAAATGACCACGAATGGTACATGCAGCTGTGTGAGTCTCTGTCTGCCCCTACCAGGGCCAGCCTGTACACAGCCACTTTTTAAAAGGCCCATTTGCCCTTAATAAGCAGATCATGCCTATTCAATAAGAAGCACTTTCCCCCGTCCCTCCCTCCCTCCCTTTGTGGTGACTGCAGCGCGTCGATGTCTGAGCACAGGGCTGGTAAGTTATGCATGCTGGAGCTGTTCTTTTGTGAAGGGGAGATGTTACAACTTGTGTGATTTGCCATTATGCTGTCTTTTGTGACAATCTCAAAATGGAAAGAAATGTCTGGAATATTTCTGGCAAAAAAAAAAAAAATCTCAAGTCCAAGAAAGGATTCAGCAGAGGATGTCAGTGTGCTTTACATTTGAGAGAAGACAAATCATACACTTCAGTGCCCCCACCCCCAAAGCAAAACCATCTTTATAAGCACACAGGGATTTTACAAATCCCCAAGTCCCTTCTTCTGAAAATTGATTGAAAACAGCCATCAAAGTTTCTGATTAGGGAAAAAAAATCTCCTCTAATACCCACTAACGTGTCTGTGACATGGATATTGTGCACACACAACTTTGTCTAAAACTTCCATTTACAACAGAAAGTGAAAGCGAAGTTAAAGTCTTCATATCAAGCACCAAATTTCTGGATCCCCAGTTACTGCTTGCTCAGGAAAAGTATAAATTTTTTAATAAATTACTTTTCAATAATGTTTTACATTTTACAAAGCAAATACTGTCACGTATGTTCTATAAGAGAAAAATCTGTTCTTTAAAAAAAAAATAACCAAGAAAAATGTATTTGGCAATTAAAGACATGTCATGAATGTATTTCATCTCTGAAGTGAAGCACCCATGTAGAAATGTGCTTTGATTTAGGTCTTATCTTCTTAAAGCAAACAGTTTGAGTCTCTCCACATACTACTGAAATTCAATGGTATTATTATTATGGTAAGAATAAGAATTGTCTACATATAGGACTCTAGGGGGAAAATATATTGGAAGTAAATTTGTTTACAGCACAATTAACCTTATGTTAAAAACATATGAACAAGTTTTGCAGGTCAAATAATCTACCATACAAAAAGGGCTGAATTATCAAAATTTGTACCAGCAATTGGATGTTGCTTTATATACTGAATTTCTATCTTTCTGTTCTAAAGTAACCATTGGAATAATTTTCTTACAGAATGATAGTTGCTATGACAACCATAGCAAATTTTCCTTTTCTGAAACAGATGTCTCATTTAGTTGAAAATTAGAATGTGAAAAACCCATGGGAAAAATTAATTCAAACTTTAACAGAACACTGACTACAATGTAATCTCTTACAGGTTAACCCCTTAACATCTTTCTGCACTCTTACAGTAACCTTCTCATAAATTCTAATTAAAGCAGTTTAACCTCCTAGGAATGACCTTCTTAGCTATCATTAGCGCTTCAGTTGTCTTTGAAAGGAACATTTCTGTTACAATAATAACAGAAAAAAGTCATACTAAAAAAAAGTGGTCAAACATGTTACTGCCTTAATTATTTATTAGTTTTTCTTCTTTTATTCAGCTACTGTAGGAAAGAGCTACCATAAAGTCCAAAATTTCTTTTGTCATTTAAATGGGGCATAACTTAGTTTTACATGAAATTTACTGTAAAGGGCAGTGCGGCACTACACAGATGTGACCTGTAATTTACATGAAAATTGAAGGTTTTCACTTTTCAAACCACTGGTACCCATCTCAACCTGCTCAGCAGATGTACAAAAAGGGGGCACAAAAAAGGATACTTGACTGGCGAAAACTATCACTGTGCATGGATTTTTCTATTGGAAGCAATGACAGTGTGAAATCTGATTCTCCATTATCTGGATTCAATTTAAACATTTTAACTTAAAGAACGGATTTGTTCCTCTCTGTATGCTTACCAGCTCAAGGGGACCCTCCACAGTACTTCATCATCAGCTGCAAACGAACACGGCAGGCAGGCAGCGGGCAGTCAAAGAAATATTCCCACCATGGCACGGCCCATAGCGCTTGCGAGGTGTCAGCTACCACAAGAACTTCAGGATCACAAGATTTGCTGCGCAGCTGCATCTAGGTTGTCCAGCTGAGTAAGACAAATCCTGCCACCAGTAGGCATGCAATTACTCTTTGACTTCAAGAGAAAGCTCCCTTGCACAGTCCAGTACCCACGGAGATCTATGGGCGGTTAAGTGGCTGAACAGCCATTCACGTATCAAAGGGATTAGTGGGCAGCATTTTGCAAAACACCTTCATGGCAAAAAATGCAGAACTACGACACAATGTGCCTCCTCATTTCTGTATCTTCCTACAAAAATCTTTTTAGCAGCTGAAAGGCAGGTTCTCTCCCTAGAATTCCTTTGCTTACAAAATAAATTTCAAAGCTTCACAAACCCATGTAACTTGCTCCAGTCTTTCCTCCACAAGAGTTATCACTTTTCTCTAACAGGAAAAAAAACAGATATTGGCTGGTGACTGTAAAGAAGCTCAGTGGGAAAAGCATGGACCAAATCAGTCTTTTCACTTCTGCTCCCCTTCATGACAATTGTAGAGCCGCATATATTCAACACTTAAATGACTGGACTATGCATGCTGAAAGTCATACTGGTAAAAGCCACTGGTCATGGAGCACTGAAAAGAACTTCGATTCAGCAGTGGCAATCACAGGTTCCAACACATCCTGATTCCCAGCCCAAGAAAGCTCACTGTTGGATACTTAAATCTGATTTTTCCTGGTCTTGATTTAATCACACTATTAGAACTAGCTACAGACCTGTGAAGACAGATATACAGTACTACATACTCTGTCTACCTTTCTTGTCTGCCTGGTGTTCACATCTTTCAGGGGTTCACATTTTTACATTCCCCATCACCATGTTAGTTGAATTGACCCAGTCTCTGTAACTGCCTTTTTAGACTTGTCTCAGTAAGTAACTGTCCAGTTCACTGAGTATTTCTACTGCTTTTTACTTAACTTTATCTCCAAGTAAGGATTCATAAAAGTACACTTTTTTTTTGTTTTGGCAGGATGGGGGTGGTGTATTGGTTGTCTCTACATCTAAAGTAGTTGTGAAACAACACTGATCTTTCTGTCTTTTCTTCCTCACATTCAAGAGGACTATCCAAAGCAGGCAGGGACAAAACTAGCTATTAGACCATTAATGCTAAGAAGGACTGGGATGGCACCGTTTGTTTATAGGCTGTGGAATACTGTTCAACATCTTGATACTTGAGCATTCTAACAGCATAACTGAGATTTAAAGAAAAACAAGTTTCAGAAGGTTTGAGGGGTATGAGGAGACTTGCATTATGACAAACTGCTATGTGAGAGAGACAAGGGTAGCATGATTTTAGAGAAGATGTACAAAAGCGGTGTACAAAAAGAATTAAATTACACATAGAAAGGAACTTAGATTCACTCATTCAAAATACTGGAACAAGGGCTTTTTTAATAAAAGCTGAGGCCTTACACTTAAACCTAATAAATGCAAATGATGTTTAATCTCATATAAGATTATCCCCTGGGACACATGGCCATGAAGTAGAGCTCAGCAGGTAGGAAGGAGAAAGCAGAAGGGAGGGGAATGCAGGTGCCAAGACGGCTTGCACAGCGTTACTTTGGCAGGCTGTCATGAGCAGCAAATGGAACTCAGATCCTCTATCAGTCTGCTGGCCACAACAGACAACATTTCTTTCACGGGGAGGTTTGCTGTGTTCTTAGTTTTTTGCCTTACTTTCTTTGAATCCAAGGTTGTCACTCTTGAAACTGTGAATCAAATTAAATTATTGTTTTCACAAAAGGAAAGGAGGGTAAAAATCAGAATATGGCCCTTTGTCAGTAATTATTTCTTTTGCAATTTGAGTTACACATTAAATCATTCATCTTTTGTTTAGTAAAGGATTTTATACATCTCTGACTGGAAAGAAGAAAGAATGAGCTGTGACTAATGGGAACTGATCATTTCTAAACATTAATCTGTTATAAAACAATGAAAAATAAAATGAAATCTACTTCATCTTCATAACAAGGAGAAGATAACGGGTAAGGAGAAAAATTAATGAAAGACTGAATTTAAAACATGCCAACACCAAATGCAAATAGTTAATTTCATTCTGCAGGGAGCCAAACGATATTATCCCATCTGATATTATTTAAAAATAATAAAATAAACCCAACAAACTTAAAAGCTAATTTGGAATAATTAGCCAAGAGATTCAGCACTGATGGTACAGATGTAGAACTTGTACAGACTTTCAGTATGGTCTTACTGATTTAATACAGGGCTAAGGTGCTGAGCTTCTGATGTCTTGGAGTCTCTTCCCTCAGTCTCTAATTCTCAGTATCTAAAAATACAGGTACAGCCCAGTTATCCAGACTGTACTTCAGATACCAATAGCTGATAAGTCACAGAGAGGAGAACGGTTAAGAGAGGAGGAATTAACAGTCACTCTGTCTACAGTACAGTCACCATCTCATTTTAAATGTGCAACTTGCCGTGAATGGGCCAATCAGTAAGGACAAATAAGTTTAGGCCCATCTATGCATGGCATCTTTACAAATTTTCACTATCAAATGACCAGTCAGCTAAAGAAAAAAGCTAGCTAGTGTTTAGTCCTCTAAGACTTCGCAGAAGTTTGTTAACTGAGGAGATGGAATATCCCTTTCAAAATGAGATGCTGTGCTTGTGGGGTTTTTTATGACGCAGCTCCTGGAGGGACTTTCCTAGATGAAACATCACTAAAATGGGTAGGTATGTGTAATAGGTGCACTGAGAATTGATTAAAATGGCCCTCGCAGCAGCCACTTCTCAGTTTAGTCACTCACCAGGTTTACATTCTTTTCTCAAAATACCAGGAGTAATTAGCCCATATGGACTAACTGTCTGCCAGTTATTTTCTTTTTTCCTTCCTTTTTGTTTTTTACCTTCTTTTCCTTAGAAAATTCAAAGCCATTTTGAGTTACACAAGCATGAAAATGCTTCCAAAACTAATAAATTAATACAGCACGTATGCATATATGCATAAAGTGTATTATTTTTAACATTTTTCAATTTAGCAACAGATGAACTTCTTATTTAAAAAAGCACATACTGATACTTCATATGCCATGTTTCTACCTGAAGTGAACAACATCCAAGCAATCTTAAATTACAAACTGATGTTTTCATGCAGTCCTGTACTCACCCCACAGTACAGTGGTAGAAACCAACAGCTGCAATATAACTTTCTGTACCAAAAAGGTACCACTTTAACACCTGGATGCTCATTCAGCTAGCTAGGAATTCTGAGATAACCTTAAAAAAGCCAAAACAAAACATGTACTTATCTGATGCAAATTATGTAATGAGAAATATTTGACAAACACGGGTGCAGCCCTCTGCTTTAATATTGGTTCCAATTTATTCTAATTTCTTACTGGGGAAGAAAACACTCATATTAATTCATATTAAACAAAGCTAATTTATTAAATAAAATTAATTCATGAACAACAAATCCAAAAGAAGTGTTCTGATGTCAAACAAATTCACAACAAGTAGTAAATTACTTCTCCCCTTAAAATATGGTCAGGGAAAAGAGAAATAACTCAGATAACTGTGTTACAATTAGTTTACAGTTCTTCATCTGCCACCATCTACTTCTTGAGGTAGTAACGCATCTACTGTGTAAAAACCTGGGGAAAATGCATACATACAACCTACTCTGAAGACAAGAGGCTGAATCTCACCAGGTGTAAACGGCTCTGAAGCAGGTGAAAGCTCTGCCAATTTACTCCAGCTGAGAATCAGCTCCATGTAGAGCCGCTGCAAACTAGTCAGCTATTTGTGTTTCTCTTGGAATACAGCCAAAGGGCTCATCGCAGTACCCAACTGTGTTTACATCTTTGAAAAGTCCTGAAATTGCTGCTAAGACTACAGCCCAGACTACAGATAGAGCTGGTAGTCCTTTTGTTCAAGAAAAAAAAAAATGGGAAAAAGCACCAAAACAACAAAAAAAGCACTTTAAAGTTTAAAATCAGCTCTTTCTCATAAAATAAACTTTCAAGCAAATGTGAAAAATAAAGAGAAAACTGCTGTAGGGGATTGCAATTTCACTCTTGTGGTTTATGAACTGCAGGAAAGTGAAGCCAATTCCCTGTAGTGAGATTACAGGTCTCCTTTTCTATAGGTCTTAAATTAAAAACCAGCTGAATCCAAAGTGAGCTAGTTTACTGGATCAGAAGATTCAATTATTTCTGCTAAGTAACAGAATGCGAACTACTTCCTTTAATAATATACAACTAATAATTACTGCCCAAGAAAGGACTTCTTTCTAGCAAGCTAATTAAACTAAAGCAATATATTTTTCAACTGCTCTCAAATTTAACTAAAGCTAGAAACATTGCAACAAAACAAGTAAATGCAAATCCCCACTCACATACAAAAAGATAAAGCCACATGATGTGTTCAGACATCACAAGAAACGGGACTTACCGTTTCTTTTTATTTTAAAATATTATGTAAAATTTTAAAATATTTATTAATATATTTAATTTTAAAATATCATGTGAAACCAACATAACTACTGGTCTATGTTCAACGTACATGCATACATAAGCAGTGTAATGTCCTGCACACTTGCATAGACACAGTGGAGGAACACAATCACAAGGTGGATGCAAAGTGTCTTTGGCTTCTGTCACTCATCAAGCTCACTTTACAAGAGGTCACTGTGAAATATGTTAGAGAATTAATCCATATCCCTAATACACAAACACGTACTAGTAAGCAGCATGCAAAGGTGTCTGACTTACTGGTTTTCCCTCTATTGTGACTATTCTATGATTGAATTGTTCCAAACTCCTCAGCCCTTCAGCAATGTTGAGAAGAAATCTTATTTGAGAGAAAACTTTTTCTGGAATGTTCATTAATAAGAAAAGAAAGGGATATTCTAAACTGCTGGGACTTTAAAAAAATTTAGTGGGAAATGGAAAAATAAAATTGCTCAGGAGTACATAATAATTTATCACATTGGTCTGACTTTGATGATAATTATGGGCTACAATAGGTGTGTTTCAGTTTACATTTTCACTCGCTCACATACATATTGCAGAGTTTAATTAGTTAATAACAACTATGTTCCTTTAACGTGCTATAGAAAATTCACTTTGAGTCTGAGAAATGTTTATTTTGTTCCATACACATCTTTTTTCAGCAGTGTTAAGGATTCTTGCTAATTCATTTCAGTCACTTAATTTATACTGCAGTGTTCATTAAAACGACCTCTCCTGAATTCAGTGTGATTGCTCACATGAGCAATAGCACCTGTATACCTAGTGTCTACTGAATGAGACTTATGTTTCCTGTATTTCCAAGTCACGTAACAAAAACACTTTCCAATACATGTTTCGCACATGAAATGCACCAATCTTAGTAAAATGCCATTACTAAAAAAAAAAAAAAAAGGGAGAAAAATTATCCAGTGATGTGTTTCTGATGTTAAAACAGCCAGAATACACTCTTCAGTCTCACTTTCTGCCACTGGAAAAGCTTTCACACTTCAGGAGTTCAATATCTTATACCTCTCCCCACCACCTTCCCTGAACAGCTGAATTTAATAGCTCAAAATCATTTTGCAGGAAAAACTATTCTTATGATCTTCCATATGCTGCAAACTAAACTAGTGTATTGTGGTTTAAAGTGTTTTTAGAAGCAGCACTTTGCAAAATGGAAAATGGTTTCTGGTAAGTATGGAAGAGGAAATAAAAATATCACTCCAGCGTTCTATTAAAATACAATTAAACCTGCATCTATGTGCTTCAGACTGTAATTAATATATTTTAACAAGATGACAAATTTTGCTTTCTCACTTCTAAACATGTTGCTATTTCTTGTACATCTGTCACACCTCACCTACCTTTTACTGAATGCCTGAAAGAAAACATCTTCAGCGTCCTAACCACAGTAATGCAGCCACATCGGGTAGGCTTAGATGCGAACCTTCTCCCCAAAATTTCAGAAACTTGAGACACCTCAATTCTATCGAAATAATGAGTGAAGCCTATTATTCCCCCTCACTATTTTCATTGTCTGCAAGAACCATGTCAGTCAATTATTCACTTATATTGCTTGCTTCAAAGTCACTGATTAAAAAAAGCTCAGAATAGTTTCCAACTTTAAGAATCAGGGAACATCTATCATTTTTAAAACATGTTTCTGAGCAACCAATCCCCAGCACTCTCTAATATGTCCACATCCAGCATTCCCACATCCATCCATGCAAAACTGTAGCACTGATGGAGCTAGACACAAAAACAAGCCACCTGCTCAAAAACCTACTTAATCTGAGGTTTGCAAGAATTTTAGAGTGGCATTTTATTGCTTTAGAAAACAGTACAAAAGCAATTGCACTTTAGTTATTTGTATTTTTATCTTTTGACCAAGAGAGGGTGCAGAAATAAGATAATATAGAAGGATCAGCTATTTTTCTTAGAAAAACAACTAGTATGGTTTTGTCTGATAACAGAAATTTTTTAGTCCCTATATATTTTAGTCATGTGCAAGGTATTGGATAGTGGTTTTTTTCATATTTGAAAGGGCGCATAAGAACTCAGAATCAGACTGGTCACTTTGAGGCAGGAGTTATTTTTCCGTTAATTTTACAGGGAATGAAACCTGCAATATAACATCTTGCACTGCTGCTGCTGCTCTATCTGGAAGCCACACTCCCAACTTGGGAGGTACATTATGTTAAATGAAGTCAATATTTTACTTTAATACAGTTTCATTTTAATTGATGTTCACCTCAATGAGTGTAAAGATTTGTACAACGTCTGGGAAAGTAAACATTAGATGATTCATCACTGGCAAAATGAAAGCGTGTCCCTCTGATGAAATGAATCTATAAATCTTTGCTACATTATTTCACTGATGGAAACTGAGTTCAGTGAGGAATGAAAGAGACTATTATAGCTGTTCTTGAAAAGAAGGAGGAGGAAGGCACTGAAAGAGAGACCTAGGATATGGGTGGCCTAGAGTCAGTGTGAAACAAAAATAAGACTCCCTTATCTTGCCCTTTGCATGCTCTTTGAAAGCACCCCAAGTACACATGGTAGTTACCAGTCTTTCTATCCAAAGTGCACACATGTGCACACACACACACACAAACANAGGTTGCTTTGGGTCGAGGTGGTGGCTGATACTCATGAATACAACCTACAGGTTGACGTCTTTTACACTGGAAGGAATTCAGGCCTCTTCTCTGACACAGCCAGAGCTCACAAACGGCCCTGATGCAGAATGCTAAGGTCAGTAAAAACAACACTTAAACAGAAAAAACCACTACCCACATACACACCCTAACCTTCTTCACTCAGTTCCCATCATCTGAACAATGTTGTATGAGAGCTGTTGGCCCATGTATAAACAAGCAAGAGCTGCATATCATCAACACTCCATCAGAGAGAAGCTGCAAAAACCCGGGAGTCCAGCCCAGGTATATGTCACTTCAGCACAAATGGTCACAAATGTCATTCTAGGATGACATTCATCTTTGCTCTCCCACTTTCCCTGACTGGGAAATTAAAGTTTCTTAAGTTCCAGACAGCCTATAACAAAAGAATGAAGGAGGAAATGAGAATACGTAAAACACAAGAAAAAGCTGTAATTCTGCAAAAAGAAAAATGAGGTTCTGTTTCACAGGAATAGATCCCTCCAGATAACCAAAGCCAAGCAGAAGTCCACCATCTGTGTAATAAGTCTGGAGGCAATCTCATCCTGAAGGGCTTCTTTAAGCTATCCAGGCCAATATGTCATTTAGAATAATGAAATTGTCATATATTTGTCAAGAGGGCTTTGATTGTCCCTTCCTTTTCTACATTGTGGAAAATGAAAAAAGGGCTGAAAGAGATAAAATGCTCCCCTGCCACCTTGTATGTCTGTCTGAGGGTAGGAGGACCAAAGTTTCTCCTACAGGTGTGTACAGCTGCTTAGAAGCATTACGGAAAATTCAGTGGCTAGGAAGACATTTTCCTTCTGCAGCCTGCATTTCTCTTGCTAAGTCTAGTAGAAGGTGTATTCCTACCCTGACATTAATACACAATAATCTGCTTTTTAATAGAAAACGCCACTGGAATTCCTGTCAATTTCCACAACACCAAAGCATACACACAGAATACCCATACTTCTGCAGAGGCACATCTTTTCTATAAATTTGAGGCAGGGGTGCAATATTAGACATTGCATGAACAGTCAGTATAATCTTTGCCAGACACAAACAGCTTCTGATTATTGATCAGAGTCCATTTCTTAGTTTTCAGGTCTTATCATTAGTTATTGCACACAACCAGAGAACAGAGAGCCAAGTTACTTACTGAGTTGTAAAAAACTCAGTGGAAAAAACACCTGGTAGGGCAGAGTCCATTATTGAGACCTTGTGCAGCAGAGAAGCAGATGTAGCAACACTCGGGATCACACATGCAAGTATGAACCTCAGACAGGTGTTCTCACATTGATGCAAAAACATACACACACCTTTATAGTAATTTATTTTTACATGGCAATTCTGAATAATGACTATAAAAGGAATAGCATATAGCTGACTTATGGAGCAGCCACAGAAGATCTTGTGAATGCATCAGGATTTTTCTGTGCAAACACAGCAGTGATTTTGTAATTAAAATCCTTAGCAGTGCAGAGACACAAATGGATTGTATAGGCTATCTGCATTCTAGCCGTAGCTAACACTAAAACTCTTACCTGCAAAATAATAACATATTGTGGGGGTAATGAACTATAACTGAAGGATGAAAATCTATAACTG